>JANIJG010008412.1:49518-121473 GCA_024611175.1 Megaceryle torquata | reverse complement strand
CAGCTGAGCCCTAATATGTTTTCATTACTTGAAATCTTCTCCTATTGGCTACAGAAAGGGGAAGAACAAATTTCACTAACTTAATTCTGTAGAGAACTTGAAGGAATTAAGTGGAGTCAACTGGACAAATATGACTGTGAAGTTAGAGCATCTGGTTGCCATCCACCTTTCCAGAGAAGAGATGAGGGTCTCAGAGAAGGTCTTCACAAGGCATAAAGCATAGGGAGTGAGCACAGAGTGAAAAGTTGCCCACCAGGGCGAAGGCCAGTGATTGAATCACAGACAGGAAAATGTGAGTTGGTTTGGTCACGGTGCTTTCTGTAACTCTTAGAAGACACTGGTGAAGGAAGACTCAGTATAGACAGACTGCCTTTTTCTTACTGTTTTGACATCTTTCAGGCTTTAGCATGAACTACTATTATCCTAATTTTACAGATGGGGACAGACAGGTTATGTGACATGCTCGAGATCACGAGTAATCTGTGTCAGAGTGAGAAACTGCACCCGGATCTTTCAGTTGTGAGGCTATTGCTCTTGTCACTGCATCCTTCTGCACATCCAAATTGACTTTGCCTGTGTCCTTTCTATGCCTACAGATGGTAAGTTTTTTGAACAAAACAAAGAAAGTCACTCCTCCAATTTATGCATCCAATGCTCTGTACACTGTGGCATAGTGTACTTTAGAGGAGTCTACAATGAATATAAGTAATTACGCCTTGCTGCAAAGACTCTTAGACATCATTGGTTAAGAATCTAGATTAAACTTTCACCCCGTTTACTGAGTGCCTGATGTTCTGTGATTCAGAATGGATTTGGATGATATCTGCAGGATAAATTAACTTATAACCAAGCTGAATACTACGAACTCCTTGGTGACATTGTTGGGATTTGGCCAAAACTGAAGCTTTAGTATCTTTAGAGAGAAGTCAGGGAAATATTTAGGTAGGAAAAGTAGTCATCACTTATTGCAGAGGAGTTCCTCATGGTTGTTAGAATTTGCCTCCTTCACTCAAAAAGCTTTAACATAGAGGCTGACAAAGGAGTTAGTATCCGCAGCTGGGACATGTGCAGGTTCTAGGTATGTTCTTGGTCTTCAACTTCATTGAAGATCAGCAGGGGTGGGATTTTCAAAGTGCCAAGACACCATTGGTCATGGATCCCAAGACACCCGAGGCACATCCAGTAATCCCATTCTAAGCAGTGCAGCAGCTGAAAGCCCAGGTTTCACTTGAAGACCCCATCCTTCGGAAACCTACTATTGACTTCTGCTCCAGGTATGTTCTGTGGGCTGCTGCTTTTAACCTGGCAGTGTTGCTGTGGCACTGGGCACCTGGCATTTCATGACACCAAGGGAACAGCCATTAATTGAAACTCATCAAGCAAACAGCCACTTCTGCTTGCTGTGGCTCTGTTTTTACCTCTTCATCTCTGAAGGGAGGCTGACAATCTTTGCTGGTTTCTCAGACCTCCTATTGAGTTTTGTTAATTAATATTTGTGAAGTACTTAGATGTTTTCAGGTTTATGGTGATCCAGAGTATTATTATTACTGTTGGTATTATTAAGACTAATAATACTGTTAATAACCTTAGTGAGCCTAGCAAAATTCAATTTGACTAAAATCCTTGCCACAGATGAAAAAAAACTCCAGCGATGTGAGGGGGTACGTGACTCAGTTACCAGTAACTGCTGTTTACAAGGGGCAGGAAGAGTATATTTGCTCAAATGAAAAAAGGTCAAGGCAGAGGCCCATTTGCTGTTTGTTAATAAGTAATCTAAAGTACAACACAGCTTTACTGTAAGAAATCAGCCTGGCTTAGCTTTTCTTCCATCACCATTATTTCCAATCCAGTTCTGGACTAAAATGCCAATTTAAAAATAACCACATTCTCATAGATGATTTTCATCATGTCCAAATCTTTGGAGAGGATTCGTAACTGGGGAACAACATCAACAGCAGAAAAAAACCCAAACCTTTCTATATATTTGCCAGTATTCCTGTCAGGACACTGTAGGCAACCAAGGCTGAAAAATCAAATAGGGCATTGTTTATCTCCTCGGAAATTCTTCTTTAGGCTCAGACCTGTGCGTCTTCCTTATGGAATTGTGCCAGTCAAGAGCTGTGGTATAGCTGGCCCACTTACAAGCACCCCACCAAGTTACTGATGTAATTTACAAAATCACCTACATCATTTCTGAATCTGGCTCACAGTCAATGGTTAAAATTCAAACATGGGTGCTAGAGAACATCCTTCTTACAAGTGACTGACCATATGTGCACTTCAGGCACTGCAACCCCTTGTCCTGTCATTGTCTTCTGCAAAGAAGAAAAAAAGAAGGTAATTTTCCAAGCAACACTTGTCTTCAGCCACCAAGCAGTATATTTCTGGAAAAGGGCTGGAGTCTGTCCGTTGTGGTTCATCTGCTGCAGGATTCACTAGAAAAAGTTTTGCCATTAATGAGCCTCTTAAAATGCTTATCAAAAAAGCAGTACTTGTGCCAGATGCCAGCTAACCACAGCTTCTCATTTGTAACCCTTGGTGTTCATGTCCTTCAACATGTACTGGCCTCAAAATAGGGCCTGTGATGTGCACAGTGCAAGAGCTGACACAGCCAGCACACACCCGCAGCAGCAGTTTGTGAGGGTGCTTTGCCTTATGCATAGTTATTTCTTGAAGGAAGGTGGCAGGGGCACACACACATGCACGAGGTCACCTTTGGAGATAAGAACCATGCAGATGACAAACTACAATTCCTAACTTCCTGAAAAGCAATTTTGAAAGGCAATGATCCTTTAACAAATTAACAACCCCTGCCCCAGCAGTCCCAACTGCCTCTTAACCCAGGGCGAGGGAAAGAGGTTGCTGAGGAGAGCTTTTCACTGCAGACCAGGTCACATTTGGCTGTGAGCTCAGAGCATCTTTCCAGTGCCAGAGCCTGAACATAATCTTCCTGAGCTTTGTTGTCCTAGAGGGCACCAGGGCCTGCCTCTATCCAAGGCAGGGCCACATGAGCAAGGAAGGGGAGGAATGGCTTTCTACAGAGCTGTCCCTCTGGCACTGAGCAGAAGACAGTGAGGCTGAGCAGCAGATGCTGATATGAGGAAAAGTAGAGTATAGAGGCATGTGGGAGCTCTTGTGGGGTCTTTGTCATAGGATGGAAAGAGGAGTCATGCAACTGAGTGCTCACACACATCAGAAGGCAGCACAGTGGCTCCTAGCTGCCAGGAAAAAGGGGTCTTTTGGATGTCCCCAGGCTCATGTTTGCCTTACTGTTCTGTTATTGACACAAGAGAAGAGGAGAGGTAGGGAGGAGGGGAGTGGCATATGGTGTCCCGGGGAAGCAGAGATGGCTGGTGCTGCCCTGTGTGTCTTTACCTGCATGATTGGGCTGCAGCCGGGTGGTTGGTGAGCACAGAGATCCTTGAACTGATCTGGTGTGTGCAGGATGTTCATCCCAGAACAGCATGTGGTACATGGGAACCGATCCTCACTTTTATGAAATCTGGCCGAGATGGGGATCTGGGCAAATATCTTGTAGCTTAAGCAAGGTTAAGGGGAGGGTAGCATAAAGTCCTAGATCCTGTGCCCCCACACTGCTCTGAAGGAGCACATGGCCGTGCCATACATCACATGTCACGGCAGGGAGAGCGGTAAGCGTTACTACCTGGCAGCCTTTGCAGAATGGTGATGCCACATGAAAATGCACGTGTTCGTTACTCATGAGATACACACATTTACTGCCCATCCCTGCCTTTCTACAGTAGTATACACCCAGGGTGGTAGAGCTTTCTGCTCCTATCCCTGGATTTTGTGCTATTTCCTCTTGTTTCTCTTTGCCCTGGGTAACATCTGTTGTTTCTGAGTTGTCTATTGAGTTGCAGGAGTCTTTAACAACACTGATACGCTTCACTTTTCCTCTAAAGACCGGTGTGGATTTACAGCAATGGGAGAACTGGGATACCAGGATGTCAGATGACTCTCCTGAAGCAGTGGGATTAGCTAGAAAATGTTAAGTATTCCCTGAACCCAAGACTGAGCCTAAGTCATCACTACCATGTCACCCGTCAGCAGCATCATGACACCGGACTTCTGGACTGTACAGTCTTGGATACAAATGAGAGGCATTTAATGAAAAGCAAGCTGAGTGCTGCAGAAACATACACTCTGTTCTAACAGGTAGCCAGGATGCTTGGGAAAATATCCAGGTGGTTTCAGAAAATTGTAAGTATCCTATTATCACAGAGGAGAGGAGGGGAAAATCCCTTCAGGATTTTTCCCCCATGACCATCTGTTGATTTTCCCCTGAAGCCATTATTCATTTTCACAGGGTGGCATACTAACACCCCGCAAGCACTGCTGTGAATCAGAGCTCTGCACTGCTGTTGCTGGAGCAAACAAGTTTTGCTGATGGGAAATAGCATGGGGATGTACTTCCTCAGCTTGCACCTCAGAGCTTCATGCAATTGGCAGTCGTCAGCCTCAGAGACAGTTCTGTTTTCGCGTAAACACTGAACTTGGCTGCACTACAGCCTGTGGCAGAGGTGAGCCCCTCTTATTTACCCTCTAGCCACTTCCTGTATAGCTTGTATAGTCCTTCTAATAAAGAGAGATCTTGGTCATAAACTGCCATGTTGGCATGCATTTGGAGATACTTAGGTATCTAGCTATGCTTCAGGAGTAGCCCAGGATCACCACACAAAGGCTATTCTAGTTTAGGGGTCAAGTGCTAAGACTGTTCCTTGTCTGCTGTCCCCTTTGGCCCTTATAATTTAATCAGTGTAGACACGTGTGACACAATAAAAATACTGACCAACCTTTGTGGCAATGAGTGTCGGCCTTTAGTTTGTGTCCTGCAGTACCCATAGCCCTCTGTAGCCAACAGCTACATAGCTCCCCAGTCTTGGGGCTGGACCCACCAGCAACTGTGTTTCTGCCCCCGTTTTGTGCAGAGGCGTGGAGGAGATGATTCTGTTAGGACAGCAGCTATAATGCCTTGCAGCTCGGGTGGTAGTTGCCCCTGCTTTTAGCTGGATAGTCTCTCACCTGCAGTAGTGAACACTGGAAATCCAAAGATGAGCTGTGGCATTAGTGGTAAAAACCCAGTGGGGCTCGTTTTGGCTGAAGTACATGGTTCAGAAGCTTTTCCCCAGCTTTCTCTATTCTTCTGAGGTATCAGAAGGAGTTATTGCCCCCAGATTGTGGCATAGGAGTAATGTGGACAGTTTTGCTCTTTGTCCTGGCTTCTTAGACAGAAGGAAGCCTGAGAGTGTTTACTAGAAATGACTTGGCCTGTGGCTCTCTCCTGGTGTTTTCTTGGTGTGTAAAGGGGTGTGCTCAGTGGTCTCCAGAGCAACTTTATGAGCACTGCAGCAAACAGGGAGATTCACTGTGGAACAGTTGCTGCAGTAAGTGAAACTTAGAAACAACTTTTGCTTTGTGTTTGTGAGTAAAATAGGGAATTTTCCAAAGTATTTTTGTATATTTGGTCCAGCGCAGAATTATCAATTTCTACCATTGCAAAAAGAATTTGCGTATGTTAATTTGATGCTGATGGAAGTTTGTCCAGTTGGATGTTTCTTCAGAGAAATGTCATCATTTGTGCATTTTTATGGTAAAATAATTCTTCTGCTCGTGAAAAAAATGTTTCTAATATCTATGAGCAATGCAAACAGGTACAGAAAGCATTTTTTTCTATTTAATGATATAAATACATTTTCCCCCTTTGTTAGAAGAAACAAAGCTATTTCCTTTCTCCCCCAGATGGTCCTAGCTGAGATAAATGCACACCACGGTGCATGTCAGGGAGAGAGCATTATCAGGGAGGGCGTTAGTGTGCTGCTGGGAAGACTGTTTCTCTGTAGTAATAGCAGTGGTACAGATTGTCCCAATGGCTTTCTCCCTTAGCACGTGCTAATTCATGAAACTCCTCATTTTATGCACCAAGACCTGAGTGCCCAGACCAAAGAACTATGTGGTGTAGCCATTTGCAGATGCAATTACACATTTTTGAAGTTACACCCAAAAGTACTTTGCTGTCTCAGTATTAAGCTCTGTGTTTTTTGATTTCTAGTGCCTACCTTCTGACTTCAGAGGCAACAATGCCTGCACTGTGCCCTAGGCAAGGCTGGCACTTCCACACAAGGACCAAAACATTCAGTGTGGTGGCCAGAGACACTAATAGTGAAATTTTAAGTCTTAAGTGCCTACTGCTGTAGTGACCCAGCCCAGAAGCTCCTCTGCAAGGTGAGTACAGCCAGCCTTCTGTCACAGCAAAGACGTCTAATCTGAAGCATGGATTACCAGCAGCCAGGAAGTGACAAACAGGGTCACTGTTCTCCTCAGGCTGTTTGTTCTCATCTGTCATCTGTAGCAGAGCACCTAAACCACAAGGCAGGGAGCTGGACACTCCTAGCCCACTGTCCGCTGAGGATTTGCTGCTCTACAGTAACATGCTGTTGAACCACCGGGACAGAAATCGAGTGCACGTGGGGGAGCATGGCTTTCTTACCTAGTGGTTCAAACATTCGCATGGGAGTTTGAGATTCTGGACTCTGATCCCAGGACTGTTTATGCATTTTACATGAAACAGTCACCAGGTAACATATAATCCCTGATCAAAAGCCCTCCAGGGATTTAGGCAAAGCAACGCCCAGTTTCTGGATCCTGATCAGACTTAGGTGTGAATTGGGCTGAGCTGCTTGGCCCTGTCAGGATTGGGGCAGTTCTGGGTGTGCACAAAGGTTGAACTTTAGATAGCTGTTGAGCTTGAAAGTATTAAAAAGTTGGAGATTGAAGGAGCCAGGTAGTGGGAAGGACCTAGGTGCTGCAGTGGGATGTATATGCCAGCATTTCAATCTAAAGTGCAGATTTAGGGTAAAACATCAGCATCTCCAGTAACAAAGTCCTCTTACATGGAAACAATTGTTCTCACAGATTCCTGAAGTGGAAATTTATTTACATAACCATTTTATGAGCTTTTTAAAAAAAGAAGTCCCATCCTAGCCACTGTGTTTGCTTGGATTTGTTTCCACTAGGCTGTGTGTGCTGAGCTGCACAATGGTGTCTGCCACATGAATAGCTTGTTATTCTTACCAAGCGTGACAACTGCTGTAGCGAAATCAAGAGCAACCTGCTCTAATGTAAACTGATTTCAGATTGCCCCTGGCAGTCTCAGCTACCTCATCTAACCTCTTTTTTTTGCCAGTCTTTTTTTTTTTTCTTTTTAATTTTTTTTTCTTCCGCTGAAGACGCACCCTGTGCTTTCTTCTAAGGTGTTATATCCCGCTGCTTGTTGCGCTGGTGTCTATGACCTGCAGATGAGCTTCTCTGCTATTATCCCGAGTGCTTTCCAAAGCCACCTGAGCCCTTGGATCCTCCAGCAAATGCAGACTCCAGCTGCCTGTCAACTCCAGGGATGAGCTCTGTAGTGGTTGATGATTGTACCTAAGAATGCCCAGCTGCAAAGCACCACAGATGTGTGTCGGTCTCTTGATGAGGCTGCTGCATCTTTGACATCCCACCTGAATGTTTGGAGAATGCTGCAGGGCTGGATAAATGCCGACAAAGAGAAGCTTTCTCAGAGCGACACCGCTGTCCCGCTGCACACATGCCCGATACCGAGTGGGAAGCACTTGTGTTGGTAAGGGAGTGGGGGGCATTGGGGAGTGGATTTGGAGCAGGGAGTGCTGTGGGAGAAGCAGTCCAATTTGCTGATTGTAGCTGCCAGATCAGTGTGTATGGTGGGTGTGATATAAATTACTATCTATAAATAAATACCACAACAGCATTTTAATGAGGTGTTTTCTAGTAGCACTTGTCCAGGCTGGTAGTGTTATGTTAAGGCTGGAGAAGTATCTCCAAGCAAGCTTCTTGGCTAAACCTTTGTAAACACAGTCTCACCCAAGATCTAACTATGATTTGTTTGGATAAGAGGTTTTGCTTGTTTGTTTCTAAACACACTTTCAGATATGTTTGGGTTTTTACTTTATTTATTTTTTCCTTCTTGGCCCAGGTTTTGTGTTGGTGGCACAGAACCTAACTGATGCAGACATAGAGGACAAATACAGTGCCTTTTCTTTGCTGTTCTGACAACAAGAAGCTTGGGACAGGCTGGGTCATCTGTGGCTTAGGGAGTGGGGGTATCTGGGGCTGTGACTGACAGGAGTGACCCATGTCTCTCCAGAGCCTGGCAAGTAAAAATATCCTGTCTCATCTCAGGGAGTGCTGTGTCCTGCTTCTCCTGCTGTGCTGACACACCTGGCATTGCAGCCAGTGCTGTTTGGAGGCACGGTCTTATGGACCCATGCCCCACATTTGCAGTGTGGTTCTCTTAAGATTCAGGAACCAACTTTGATTGTCTCATGGCAGATCTTTTTTTTAACTTTTGACAGCCTGGGCTGCTGGGCAAATGGCTGCACATAAACAGTGCACAGCACAGCGTGTTGAATGGGACTCAGCCACGTGCACTGTGTGCTGTAGGGTTGCGCTGTGCACATGCACACTCTCTGTCTGTCCTGGCCTACAGAGTCCCCCGCAGCATTGTGTCAGATCCTGGAAGGTTGTCCCCTGCATACCCAAGTACACTGGCTGCTTCACATCTCCATGTCAGGGCTGTGGTTTTCTATCTGAACCAAACAGGTCGTGGTGGGAGTTGGAAATACTGAGGAAGGGGTAGAGTTTGCAGGCCAGATCTCAGGTGCTGCTTTCCCGTTTCAGGCCAAAACAATGTTTTCAAATAATTGGCAGGTGATGCTATAGAGATAACAGCTTCCATTCCAATCATTAACTCCAGCCAGGTCTTCCTCATTGACATCTATTAAAAAAAAAAAACCAAAACAAACCCAAAACACAATAAACCCACAAAATAGTATCATTTGGAAGGGCCATCTGGAGGGCCACACTCCAACCTCCTCAAAGCAGGGCTAACTTCAACATCAGCTTAGGTCACTCCGAGCTTTGTCCATCAGATTTTTGAAATCTCTGAGGATGGGGATTTCACAAACCTCTCTGAGCACCACCCCCAGTTTAACTAATTTTCCAAAATTTCTTCTGCGATGTCTAATGGAATTTCTCCTGCTGCAACTCACAGTCACTGCTCTTGTGCTGTGCACTTCTGAGGAGAGATTCTGGCTCTGTTCTTGTGCATGCAGCCGCGGGTGCGATTAGCCATGGTCACTGCAGAGGCACGCTGCCCACTCCCCTTCAGCTTTCTGTCCACCGGGACCCCAGGTCCTTTTTAGCAAAGCTGCATTCTAGCCACTGCCTTCCAGCCTGTGCCGTCACACAGCTTTATTCTGTGTCAGGTGCAGAGTTTACATTTGTCCTTGCTGAATTTCAGATTTCTTTCAGCCTTGTCTTCCTGGTTGCTGAAGACCACCTGAATTGCTGCCTTGTCCTCCAGCACAGTGGCCTACAGCTTCAATTCAATGCCATGCAGGAACTTGCCAAGGAGCGATTCTGCTCTCTCACCAAGGTTGCTGGTGAAGACTGGCCCTAGCATTTTCACTTGAGGAATGTCATCTGTTAATGACAATTAAATGTCTAGTTGTTGACCATTATTGTCCTTTTAGCTTCATAGCCCAGACAGGAGCTTTGTTCAGCCAGGTTGTGGTCCATCCGTTCAGGCAATACCAACCCAGTTTGGCCCATATGGGAGACAATGTCAAAGGCTGTGCTAAAACCAAAGTGACATTCACTGCTTCTACCACCTCATCCTCACTGGTTGGGTACAATTTGTCTGTAGTAGATCCATGCTGGCTGTTTCTAGCTACCTTCTTGTATTTGGACATGGCTTCTCTGTGGGTTTGCTCCACAATGTTCCCATGGAAAAATGTACTGATGTCTTATGTAGGACACCTTCCCCTTTGCTAATGCTTTGGCTGATCTCTTTCAGGAGAAGCCAGCTGACCACACATGTTGCATTTATGAGACCTTCTGCATGAGCCTTCAGTGGTGGCTGAGGGACTTTTTCTCAAGAAGCGGCTGAGCAGGTCAAGCTCAGAAGCAACCTAACCAACACATGGCTAGTCCTCATCCATTGGGAATCCCTTTCTTTCCAGTCTCAACACCAAAAACCATCTTCCTGATGTTGTTGCCATGGCCTTTGCCTTATGTCAGGGCAGGAGCCGTAGGTGAAAGAAATGGGAAAAGAGGAGGAATGAGGCTACAAGGTCAATGGGCGTTAGAGTATAATAGTGTCAGATCCTGGCACCTCGTGAGGCTTCATCTAGCTTAAAAAGGAAGAAAATAAGGAAGAAGAAAGGGTAAGGTCATCTGCACAGAGTGCTAGGGACAGTTTCTAGAGAGCATGAGTAGTTCAGGCAGGGCAAAGCACTTGCCAAAATACACGTTTGCACAATGGCCTGTGGTAGGTTGAATCCACAGATGACAGTGAGTTTCACCAGGTATAACTTGGGTTCACTGGGGTCTGAAGTACGATACTGAGGTAAGTGCTACTATAGAAAGCAAGGAACAAAATGATTGGAAAGCCACCGGGTCTGCCTGTGGAGCCAGAGCAGAACTAATGTTGCTTTGCCAAGCTGGCATGCCCTTGGGTGGCTTGAGGCTCACTCGTGCCACAGGGGCCTGGTGGCAGCCATGGCAGCTGCTCCCAGCCGCGGAGGCATCTGTGACATCCCCCGAATCACTCCGTTTCTGTGGAAAACAAAACTCCTGGTCATGCTGACCAGTAGGCGATGGGTTGGCCTCATGGAGGGCCTCGTGGGATTCACAGGGGCCTTCATGGCTGGACAGGCTTGGAGAGCGGGCAGCCCCTGTGACTGGAACTGGGCTGCAGATGTGCAACTGAGGGAAGAGGTGGGTGCAGCGGTGGGAGGTAGCGATGCTGAAGAAGCACTTGGGCTTGCAGCATCGGGCACGTCTTGCTAATTAGAAGAAACATACATAATCCTATTGTCTTTTGTTGGTCCCACACTGATGTGACTGTACGTCTGTGATGGGCTTACACTTGTAATCTCATTACTAGCACACTAGAAGCCTTTTAACAGTGATGCATGGAAAAGCAAATAGGACATTTGTGTAGTGCCACTGCTGCCGCAGAGCCGTGTGCAGCTGTGATGTCAGAGTTTGGATCCCTCTGCACAGGGGGCTGAGGTTTCCAGGGTCCCAAGGCAAGTGTGAGTACCCATGTGCTGCAGTCCTGCGTTCGCCAGGGAAACCTGACTTGCTGGGTCTGTCCTGCAGTGACACAATATCATTTAAAGTTGTTTGCTTATTACAGAGATACTATCACAAGGTGTGGTGTTCTGATTGGAGTCTAGCAAGAAATTAACACTCTTATTCACCCACCCACCCACCTTTGGCAGTTGGTCCGAGGGTCTCTCCTTGGCCTTATGACAGAAAGTGGCTGAATCACCTCCGCCCAGCAGTAATTATGTGTTGATGCCTACTGGAAGTTCCCATATTGGCACTGGACTGGTAAACCTAGAACTCGCTGCTGAGATTAGTTGCAAAGTAAAACCATGATTTCTTGATGTCTGTTTTATATTCAGCCTAATAAAAGTTACTTAATACACTGTATCATCTACTTGTGATTTTTTTTTTTTTTTTTAATGAGCATTCAAATGTTCCCAGTTGCTATTACCCTGCCTCACTCCTATTTCTCAGCAGCTATTTGCATGCAGCCTTCAAACTAGAAAGCAGTTCTGGCAGTAAAAGTTTTATGTCAGTTTTGTTTTTTCCTTTCCTTTTGGACAAGTCTCCTTTTTAATTATTCTAATTCCTTCTGTGTAAAATGCAACTCCTTCTGGAGGGCCTTTGCCCTCCTGAGAGCTACCATTTTGTCTCCCCAGCTTTAAGACAAAATTATTCCCTTGTCAGTGCAGTTCTTATTGAACCAGTCTGGCTTGGCAGGTCTCTAGTCCTTCTTTGTGTAAATTTATTTATTTTTATATCAAAAAGGTAATAAAATTGACAAAAGCGGTTTAGTCAGACTCCAGCTGTACAGTTTACCACACAAGCAAAGTAGTAAAACATCAACACACTTCCTTTTATTTATGGCATCAGTGCTGAGCTGTTGTAGTTGCAGTGCTAGGTAATCTTTCCTCCCTTCACCTTTTGAAGCCTTTTCTGCACCAGTGTCTCACACTGAGCTTTCTCTTCCCACAGCATCCACCAGCTCTGGGGGAGGTTGCTGGTATAAAGTGGAAAACCTTTAACCGAAGTGAGGCCAAGCCTGTGGGGACCCAGGCTGTGGCATTCAGGGCTCTCTCTGGAGGGAGGGCAGGAGGAGAGGGGCAAGGGGCTCTAGTGCACTGTCAGCCACTTGGATGAATGCTCCAACCATAACACAAGCTGCGAGAAAGCCCCTGGGAGCCCTTCTGTGTGGAATCAGGGGATCCCCTGGTGAGTTCAGTCATCTCCTTGTTCAGGTTGTATGGAGCCTATACCCATGGGGGGGGAACGTTCCAAATCACCGCATCAGGGCCAGCTGTAGCGTCCCCTTGACTCAGTCCTGAGGTCCTAGAGCACCTCAGAGCTGAGGTGCTGAGTGCTGTGAGGTGTAACCGGTTCCAAACCCCAGCATCCTTACCCAACCAGGGGGAGTTCATTTATGACTCAGCTGTAGTATCCAAATGGCCCTATAAACACAGTTATGGAACAGCAGCTGCAATCTATTTATCAAGGGCTATTTTCATGTATGTTCCTCGGCGAGTTGGGATCAGAGTGGGTGTAGGTCCTGGGGATGTCTGGCTGGAGTTAGCAAAGGAGAGGTGTGGGAGGATGGAGTAACATTTTAAAAGAGAATATGCATTTACATCTTCACTTATTTCTAGCTGGTGGCTAAAGAATTCTCCTGATAAAATGGTACACAGGACATGGACAAGGGAATAAATTGTCTTTTGATGCTTAGAGCAATGGAGGGGATAGTGCAGATACAGCAGTGCAGGAAGGAGAATCAATTCACTCAATATTATCTGTTCGTGTACCAGCTTCACTACCATTATAAGCACTGCACTATCAGTGCCACATGATACAAGCACACGATGATAAGGAGGCTTGTGGATAAGGTTAGCAACAGCTGTGCCGTACTCTGGGATGGTTAACGCAGCAGCAGGTTCATTTCTGACCCTGGTATTACGAGTACCCAGCTTCCAAACCCATGTGTGTTTTGGGACTGGAGCGCCTTGTTTGAGGCTGTGCACAGCTTCTACATGGGTCTGCAAAGGGAAGTCACTATGCTCTGCTGACCAGGGTTATTGCATAAGAGCTGCTCCAAGGGCCGTGCAGGATGCCTATGTGTTAACCAGCATTTTGGCTCAAGGGGCTCTTACCTGCATCAAGCCAGTGTGCTGGGTTTCACAGGGTTCTTCAATAGCTTGTCACAGTGCTACTGAAAGCCAGCACTATGTGGTACCCAAATCTCTAAAATGCTGTATTAGGGGTGCAATTAATGACTCTGGAACCACCAGCGCAGTGCAATAAATAGAAAGCAGTGAGGCTCTGGAGTTGATTTCCAAACAGGGGAGTGGGGACTCAGACCATGAGGAGATAAGTGTGTCTGCAGGTCTGGTTTCTCCTTTCCCTGAAGTGAAGGTGGGCGTTAGGCTGAGGTGTGCAACAGTCACATAATGCCTCAGCTGAGATTTGCCAATATTCAGTTGTTGCTTTCCGCTCTTTAGCAATCAAGCAGAAACTTTTCAGCTGGTACCTTCTGGGTGACAAAGTTTGAGAAACAACCTTTCAGTCACTATTGCAGCATTGTGAAAATGTTCTTAGGTGATCTAACAGCTGTGTCACACGAGCAGAGCACATCATCTCAGAGCCACCTGTATTCTCCATTATGGTTCAGAGTTTGTTACAAAAAATGTGGCTTAATTCTCTGAGTGATGCTGCTCACACTGCAATGGAGATGCTCGAGATGGAGCTGCTCAGGCTTATGTGAACATACTTGTTACAGAAACCTTCAACCTTACTACTGGTTTAACACCATCAGTGACAAAAGCTACCTTGGCTGCCTTGGGAGGGGGACTGGGTCAGTAATACCATGTTATGCTAAAGAGGCCAGGTTGTATCACCAGTACTGGGATTGCTCAGGAGGCACTTTAGTTAGTTTTGGGGTATATATTTAAATTTCAAAATTTGTAGTCATATTAAATGACTGTAAAAATGTAGGTAATGATATGTACCAGACGAAGGTATCTCTTCCCAGTGAAGCTGTGTTGAGTCATTTTATATTACCATCGAAGGAACAAACCAGGGTTTTACAACAATAGTTGGCAGTATTTCTATTAAATGGCATTAGCCAGTAATTTCTAAAACTGCCTGTTAATTATGGCATTCAACCCTTGCAGGCAGTTCTATTTTACATAAGTGCAATCCAGTTTCCAGCCATCAGCTGAAGTCTATAGACAAACAAGACCATGCCTTACCAGATTCCTTTCAGGGGTAAATCTATTGGGATTTGGGGCTGTTTGTCTTTAATCCTGACACTGCCAGGTAATGTTCAAAAGAGATAATTTATGCACCACTACCTTTGGGCAGCCTGTGGGGCAGGTGTGCGGGAGCCTGCCGGCTCAGGTCCTGGGCAGCTACTCAGCTTGGACACGGCACTCTGAGGATGCGGCTGTGCTGGCAGCCAGCCTGGCTCCGGAGCACAGGTAAGGTGTTGTCCACACCAAGGCTCTGACACCAGCAGCAAACTGCTAGTCCCGAGGAGCAGCTCTGGTGTGGCATCACACCTGCACTGTGGCCACTGGCCCAGGCTGGGGACTGCTGGCCAGCATGGTGCAGAAAGCGCCAAGCTGCTGCTGTGGGAGCCAGGGCAGGCTGAAGAGCAGGAGGCTGCCTGCGCTTTGGGGTGCCCAGCTCCATCCACTCGGGCAGCTGAGCTGCACTGTGTATCCCTTGAATGCTGAAACCCTCCAGCACATTTGGCAAGCGGGCTGGCACAGTGTATGCTGCGTTGGTCTGTTGCTGGTTCTCAGCTGCTCTCTGGAGGAGTCTGCTGGGTTCACAGCACATATGGGGGATACCACATCATGCCATGAAGCTTTATCTTCTAGCTGCACAAACACATCCTAGAACACACGGAGCAGGAGCAGAAAAGAATAAATCTCTTGCAGGTAACTGTAACAGAGGCATGAAAAAGTGACGTTTGTTTTGTACTTATCTTTTGGACCAGCTGTAATTATTATTGCTGTTGTTAGTGCTACTATTGCAATAGTACCTGAGGCTCCCAACTCAGCACTGAGCTCCACTGTATTCAGCACAAATGCACCCAAACCCCTCAAAAAAGAGTTCAGCACGCAAGTGACTTACAATGGTGAAGAGGAGGGATAAAGCCAAATGGATACAATTAGCTTAGGCACAACTTAGTCATCCTTTTCTTGGTGTAATTATAAAATGGACAAAGGTAGCGCCAACTAACCTCAAATGCCCTTCTGGCCATAACTAACTATATTGCATAATAATGGGGTCAGTTTAAACATTGTTTAAAACCGATGCTTTGCTTGAAATTACTGTCCAGCCACACTTACATCTTGCACAACACATAGCAGTGTCTTGACTTCCATTTTCTATTTTGTTGTGTCATCTGCGCATAGGAAAAGCTCTTGACCAAAGAGCAGTCAGTGGTAGAGAGGTAAATAAAAGTGGGTAGATCCATGTGTCTGTGGTATATGAGGAGCAGGTAAATACTAGAAGTGCCCAGAGTAGAAGTGGGTACAAAGGGAGTGCCCTTTGCCTGCATTTGTCCTTGCCTACACCACTTAGAAGAGTTGCATAATTGATACAATTGAACCACATCAATCCTTTATTTATAGAACATAATGAAATGGTTTTCAACATCCTGGATCATGCTGCACAGGTGATTGCCATATATGCACGCAAGCAGAATAAATAAAAACATTTCCCCAAGGTATTATGTCTCTTCACCTTCTCTGGTTGCATCCAGGACTTTAGTTTGAGCGCAGCTCTGTAAGGAGCACAGCATGTAATCCTGTGCTGCCATTGCACACGTGCCCTTCAGCGGAGTGCTGCAGCAATGCTGCTCCACAGCGTTGGAGTGTCACCTTTCCCCTGTAGTACATAAAGCGTTGTCATAGTTTGGTGGAGCTTAGGGTGTGCACGTACCTAAACATACCACAGACTTGAGCACAATCCCCTGTGTTGTACTTCATAGTCTTTTTTCAAGCTCCATAGCCTGCACTTGCCATAACTCTGGCTTACCTAGAAAGCACATGGGCAAGCTATGGCACTTGATAGCTGCTTTCAGTGACGGAAGTTGAAGTGAGTCACCAAGCAGTCCCCTGATAAAGACAAATGACATTGATGATCTGAGGCCGCTGTGAGAACCACAGGCTCCCCACCAGCCTGTGCTTTTGATGGTCTCTCATTAATGAGTCTGATACTGTGACTGTGAACGTCACCCAGGGAAGATGCTGGTCTACAACAGAAGCACAAGCATCAGGTGGCACTGTGGCAGGTTACTGTAAAAGTTAAATAAAACACAGCATTACTATCTTGTGTGTGTGTGTGTGTGGTGGTTATTGGAAAAATACAGATTATTTGGAAGTATTTCTTTTGCTGGATCTTTTGTCCATCTTTATACGATGTTTTACTGTTCCTATTGCATCATTTGAATTTGGCCTTTATTTATGATGCTACATTGTTTTATGTATACACTTTATAATTAGAACTACTAATTGCAAGCTTGCTTACTGCCTTTTGTTGGCTTTCCCAGAGCATTACTTGCAAAAAGACCACAATTACTCAATTCTTTTCAATTGCTCAGTGAGTATTTTCATAAATTGAAAAGAGACCAGGACTAGTTTTTTAACTTATCCTATTTCTAAGCCCTACATGGTGCCCATCTGGTGTCTGGAGATGAACTGCATCAAAAATTGTATCTTTTCAGAAGCTGTTTCAGCTCTTTTCTCAAAAATCCTCTTTTTCTGAATTAAAAAAAGAAAATAAATTGATCACCACACTGACAGACTGAGGGAGTCCCACACTAGCTGCTATATTAGATTTTAATTGCGTTTTTGACATGTAAAACTTTAGTCTAGACCCATTGTCATGTTCTTGATACATTCTGAACTGAAAAACACCCATATAGGTTACTGGCTCTGCAAGAGGGAGCTCATCATCTCCTTATACACGCTGCAAATTAGACACAATGCTCCCATTTTATCATTTGTTATTTCACCTTTGCTGATGATTCAGTGGCGCTATTCTGCTGAAAAAAACTGAAGTAACACAGCAGTGAATCAGGCTCATTGGCTCTGCAGCTCACTATCTAAAATGAGGATCCACCTACAGGTAAAACACTATCGTACTGTCAGTATCTCACGGACTGCAATCTGTTCTGGCTTGCCAGATCTTCATCAGAAAAGGATTGCATAGGTTCAAAATTAAAGTGCACGCTGGCTGCATTTGAGTCAATGGGAATACTCGTGAACAAGATGAGCTGGTTTTGGCTTTTCTAATTACAAATTGCCCCAATCAAAAATAGCAGAACATAGGGTTACTTTTTTTGTCACTGATGTTTTCAGTACCTGGCTGCCATGGATGGAGAGTGCAGCAGCTCTGCCGCTTGCTCAGGAGGGCTGCAAGGCCTGTGCCCCACAGGGACCTGGCCCGGAGCCACGGTGCCGAGCAGAGGGATTGCTGGGTGCGCAGTGAGTTCAGGTCGCTCTCTGCCGTCACCACACACTGAGGCTGGTGACAGCTCCAAAGGTGACACCTCTGAGTGTGTGTTCTTGCAGCAACAGGAGTTACATCAGACACTCCAGCTATGTTATTGGCAGCCACGAGCTCAACTTCACCATGTTACCCTTTGGTAAACCCTCAACGACAAATAATGCTAGAAAGTGTATGTCAGCGTAATCAGCAACTTCCTTCAGTGGGATCTTCCCATGAGTTATTAAATAGTCTCTATTCAAGCTGCCAAATAACTTCCCCTTTCCCTTATCTGGCTTCTTGTTTTGCTCCCTTCCCAAAGTCAGTCTTAGAGGGCATCTCATAGAAATGGGTGTCCATCCAGTGCCTGCAGCGCAGCCCTCTCCCCCATGCACAAACGCTGTACGTTTACCACTCATGCACCCTGTGCTTAAACTGACTAATGAAAAAAATGGATCCCAGTTATATGATGGTCCAGACAGCCTCGGCAGGAAGCACAGACAAATGTCCATTGATTTGATGAGCCACCACCACAGAGGACCTGAGAAATTAACTGAGCGCACAGTTTTATTTGGGGGAGTGGAGGGGATGATTAATGTGAGCTTCCTTTAGCACGTTAAGAGCCTGAGAGAGGGGCTCCAGCTTACACCTAGTGATTGTACAAGGAACACAACCTAAAAAGCTCTTTTGTTTCCATCACTTGGTAAAGAACATCATCCTGGGTAGCATCTCTGCTGCTGCAAGCACTGAGTGAAGCCTCGGGCATGCTGCTTTGCCCAGCATGGCTCAGACCCCCACTCTGGAACTGCAGATGCAGTGCCCACTGCCTGCCCAACTCACTGGGGGCTGAGTGCATCAGGTGTGAGTGGTGTCACACTGGCTGCGCTCTTCAGACTGACATCAACACTGAGACATCGCTGATGGCTTTCACTGGGTTATCACAAGCATTTTCACCCCTTTGAAGGCTTTGTCTTTGGGTCTTCAACCTGAAATCAAGCCAGGTGTTAGCACGTGAAGGTTGCTGCTGTCTGCTGGTGTTCAGCTGGGAGAAGCTGATGGCATCAGGCTGTGGTGACAACTGGGTGACTCCATGCAAAAAATGCCAATTTGCTGTTGAGCCCAGCAGAGGGGGAAGGGGCGGCCATGACTTGCAGCTCCCCTGCCAAAGGCACAGTCTCCATGGCAAGGTCTGGCTGCAGCAGATGGGAGATAAGTACTATGTCTAATTGTACCATGTAGTTTTCAGGAGCAGAGTGATGGCTTCATTCTGCAGTGACACCCAGCTTCAACCAGCACTGAGCAATTGTGACTGTCAAAGAGATACTAGATGAGCCCATGAAAAATGAAATGTCACGAGCCAAAATGAGCAGAATCTGCCAAAATGGCAGAATCTTCCAGTCACACTAAAGGAAACGCTGGGGTGTTAAGAAACGTCAACCTACTTTTTTATCTTGTAGCAAGGAGATTGTTTTTGAGAACCTGTGCAGAGTCAAATGTATTCATAAACCTCCGTACCAGGTGCAATCATTAGTCAGTAAATGAATTACACATAATTATCTGCTTTGTATTTAATTCACTTGGCTTCCAGTTTCTTACTCTTCATACAGTGAAACTCTCTATCTCTCTCACACAAACATACTCTCCATGGGCAAGGAGGTTTTGGAGGGCTGCCATCGTTCTGACTCATGAATCAGACTCCATGATTTGAATGATATTTATCTAAGCCTGCAAACAAAGAAGATGGCTATGTGTCCAATGAGAGAATAATTATTGTTATTATGTTTATAGAGCAACAAAGTCGGGAGTTAGGACCCCGGGGGAAAGGCGGCAGGAAGGGCGAGCTGGGCAGAGGCAGGAGACTGTAGGCAATGTTTCAGTGCAGGCATGTGCCAGGGCCCTCACAGGGTTCCCTGCATGAATCACCTCTGCCAGGAATCGCCCAGCGGCCAAGGTGGGTGACCAGGTGATGCCTACCTCAATGGGGATGCTTGCTGGGACCCTTGAGACCACCTGCCCAATGGCTCTCACCATAATACCAGGATAACATTGGGCCTACAAGGGTTTTGGCAGTGGCTGAAGGGAGCTGGGGTTGGCACAAAGCACCCCAGATGGCTTTGCTGCTATGAAGCTGTCCATAGTAGGCAGTAAGTTTGGATAACCAGTAATTTGAAACACTTATTTCTAAAATACATCTTCCACTCTAAAGCCTCATCTTTGCTGGGGTTGCAAGAGTCCTTTAAATTTAGAGAGCAGCCCATGCCTTGCTAGGAAGGGGGTTGCAGACCTCTGTTGTGAGGCTGTTGCCAAGGCATGCACCTACACAAAACTCACTCATGTTTCTTGTTGGGCTCATGGCGACAGTCACCCATGGTCACAGGTGATTTTTGGTTCATCTGTACAGTAGGATGATGACTGGCAGCTTTTCATCAGTTTGGTACCCTGGCCATCACAGTCGTGGCTCTGGAGACTTTGGAGAAGGACACCAGACTCTGGAAATGTTTTGGTTTGCGGTTTAAGGACACAGCCAGCCGTGGTAACGATGAGAAAGCTGGGAAAATTGTAGTTTACTTCCATTAACTCAGTTTTAGGATGGTAAAGTTTTAGGCACTGTGCAACTGTCTCTAAAGGTCTTTAGATTAACAACATACAGCCAGGGAGACAGCAGGACAAACAGACAGATGAAGTAGTTACCTGGAAATAACAATGAATATAGAATGAAACCTATGCAGAGAATAAGAAATCCTGTTCTTGTTCTCCAAGACCAACCTGAAACACTTCCAAATTTTGTTCTTGTTTTGGAGGGAAGGCAAAACCAATAACCTGCATAATTATCAATGCTCAATAAAATACCACTAACAATGAAGAGAAGTAACTTGATGTCACTTCTACTCAACCAATGCAAGTTTTATCTCACTAAGTATTTTAACTGATGATTAAATCAATGTTAATAGCCTAGGAAGAAACATGGAAAGGCTTTGACTAAGGAAGGATTGCCAATGCAATGATAGGCAATGATACTTTAGATCACAAAGCATTCCTTCGGGGATGGGCATTCAAGTGCTGGCTTTTTAAACTGTAGTAAATATTCCATATTTAATTCCCTTTTCAGAACAACTTAAATTTTCTAGAGAAGGTTGTCAGAAAGCACCTATGTGCCAACATTAACATCCCAGGGGAAAAGGGGGCAATCAAAAATACTGCAATAGACAATACTGGTCACGAGAGGAGAAAATGTGGTTTTGTGGACTTAGTAAAGACTGGGAGTCCTGGATCAGGACTTTCTCCATCTCTCAAAACTGGTGCATAGCCTTGAGAAAGCCAACCCACCTCTCAGTGCTTCGGTCTGCCTTGCTGTAGCAGCAAGGGGACACTGGCTGCCTCTCTGGTAGTCTGGGCAAACCAAAGAATGTTGCACTGGTTGCCTGAACTCACATCACTTCTTAGCTTGTATTTACCATTGAAAATTGCTGCTTCTGTTGAAGATTACTCTAGAATGGAAACAGACCTTTGGGCCCCAAAACATGTTATCTACCAGATTGTTTGTGTATCAGTTGACCTAATAAAAATATTACTGTTCTCCACCATTTTGGTCTACAAGGCATTTTAAGATCCTTGAGTGGAGGAAGAGAACAAAACCATTCAGTGTATTACCAGGCAGGTAGAGAAATAGCTAAGCACAAGACTTCATAAATATTATGGTGCAATCAGGAGTTTCTGCATCTCCCTCCCTGATAACACAGAAGTTTCATATTATTACCAGAGGAGAAACAAAAACCAAACTAGATAGTAGCCAAACTCATATGAAAAGCACTCCCCTATTTACAGTCCCCAAGAATTAATGCCGTGAACTATGGGCTCAACAAGAACGCCACAAATAATTCTCTCAGAGCTAACTGACAGAAAACAGTCAAAATTAGAGGGCTATAAATTACTGCTTCATTATAAATCACTGCATTTGGCACCCCTGTTCCAGCCCACCTTGGGGCTGTTGCTGGATATAACGTGCCTTTAACTTTTAAAGTTTTTTAATATTGCAACCTAGATGGCAGCTGGCTTTGCACATGTGAGCATGGTCATGTACCACAAGACCACAGAATAGTCATGTTCTTCACTGTCAGACCCAAGGAGGTTTCTGAAAAATGTGGTTCTCCAGTTCCCTGGTCTTACTGAGAGCACATGGCAAGGCTCAGGTGCTGGGCTGTGCAGCACGGCTGTGGAGCCGGCACACATCCAAACATCGCAGAGCATGAGCAAAGCAAGTTCAGGGCTGTCTGCACCTGTCTGGAGAGATGTATTTTTTCAGCACAGCACAAGAACTTAGAATCAGGTCCTTTTCCAGTGTGAGCAATGCCTATTTTGGTGCAAGAGCAGCATGGGAAAACATATTTCAAATATGGAGGGAGGATTTTTCCCCAGTTTACAAACTGTTCAATGTTTACAAAGTTTTAAACTAGGGTCAGTAACAAAAGAGCACAGATTCAGCAGCAGAGATTTGAATAAGCCTTACAGTTGCTGGACTTCTTGAGACACACCAGAGAAACTAGCCTAGTATTTTGCAGAATGATTAATAGCCCATGCTTGTGGGGATTTTGCTAATTTTTGGTGAATTCACTCAAGCAATTTAGAATAGGAATACTGTTTACCAGCCCTGGGAAGATTACACTGCTGGGCCATGTTCAAGTGTGCTTTGGAAGGGGACAGAGAGAACAAATTGAAAGAACCACATCCTCTGGATCACAAATCTTGCCTGTTTGTACCTGAAAGACCATAAATTTATCTGTTTGCAGAGTACTGGCATGTTGCCTGGGAACTTCCATTAAAAGATGTAGTTCTACTGCACTGCACCTCTCAATGTCAAAGGTGGCATCTTCAGCATGCAAAGGAAAGCTTTAAGGTCATGTCTGTGATAAAAAGAAAAATCCCTAAGTAATCTGACAACAGAGGCAGCATCATCCTCCTGTGAAGCTGTTGGGATTGTTTTCCATGCTCTTGCTCCCAGCTTTCATGTTATTCCATTTTGTCTTGTTGCACAAGCCTTGCTCTGCGATTAATGTACAAATTCGGATTTTGGTGATGGGAAGCAATCTAGCCCTGACCTTGCCACAGTTCCACACACACACACATAAAGGGGCCTCTGAAGCCAGGAAGAGTTTGGCTCTAAAATATAATGACAGGACAGGTCATGTCCTTTATGTCCCAGGCAGGCAAGATCTGCTGGTGTGCCCATGACTCCCAGACCTTCTTAGAGACTTCCTGTCTGATAGGGAGGAGACTCATAAGCTGGGCTCCTATCTACAACTCTGTGGTGTGACCAAGGTCTGTAGATCCAGGAAAGTGAGTCCCCTCAGCACAGCTTATGGGCACAGCTGTGAAATACAACCTTTTCTGAAGAACCCATTCCTGGCCCTGTCTCCTGCTGCCCCATGCCAAAGTAATGAACTAACCCCATTTACAATTGTTTTGCTCAACATATGGGTCCCAGCTAGGGAGAAATAGCCAAAAGAAGGCAAATTTAACTCAGTGTGGGAAAGTCCCACTGCACTGGGTGTGGACATACACTGTTGAGCTTGGCTCTACAACAGGGAAAGGACAAAAAGTCAGAGAGGAGAAAAGCTGAGCTGTGAGGGAGGGACAGAGGAAGATTTTGTGTGTGCCTGGGAAGGAAACAATGGGACAAGGGGAAGGAATTAAAAGAACCACATCCTTCTCTGCATCGTAGCCCTGCAGTTTAAGTTACTCCCTTACACTGGAGCAACCCATAGTGCCCTACTTCTAACATTTCTCTCCTGTGACTGCCATGGTGAAGCTCCATCTCATTAAATGTGTCTCGACCTGGGACCATCAGGGCAGGAATGCTCTTAGCATGTTAGATCAAGCCTCCCTCCTTCTTTTCATTTTGATGTGTCCTCCACCCTTGCTGGCCTATCCCAAGCCCTTACAATTAAGCTGCAGCACCATAGCCTCTGTTGAAGATAATCCAAAAGATGTTCCTCCTTTTCCTCCACTTCTGACCCATGGCCCAGTCTGACTCGCCCTCTCCAAAGTGCCCCACAATCATTCAGTGGGGAGGTGCTTCCCAACTGCCCCACTTCCCTGCAGTGTCTCTTGGGGAACTGCTGCACAAGGACAGGACAAAGGCAAGATGGTATTTCCTTGCACCTTCTTGTACCTACATCTTCTCCTCTCACCCCTGCTTCTGCTAAGTTTCTCAACCTCACTGTCTTGTTCGTGAACTGCTGCCTGTCTCATTAATGATAATATTGGTGCTTTTACATTATTTCTATATTCCATAATATTTGTACTATTCATAATATTCACCCGTGCACTCTCTGTATGTTCAAAGCATTTGTAAGTATTTACTGCTTATTTTTCCCAAAAGCAGGGCCAGGGAAGTGGGGATGTCAGCACTAGCAGCCACTTAGCAGATGGACCAGTCAATACAGAGGGGGTAAGGGTTATCAGCACCAGCCTCAGCATTTGAGTGCCCAGCATGAAGTCTTTTGGTCTGAACAAGCCAGAAATGGGTCTCCTCAATCTACTGTTCCCTTCAGATTAAAACCAAGTCTGCAAGTGACCATGAAGTGAGTCACCTTAAGAGCTCTCAGCCTTGTACAATGAGCAAAAGTGGTTTAAAAAAATGCATGTGTGTTGATAAATACACACACATATATGTGTGTATATATATGTATATAAGCACATGTGTAACATGCCTATATATGGGTATACACGCATAAACATGGAACGTATAATGTATATCTAAGATAGAACTGCAAATATATAACATAATGTATATAAATATTGTAAATATTACATATATGTAATATATGTTACATATCATAATATATATACTTCACTGTGAGATATAATCAGGTTTCATTTTGCTTCAAGAAGCCTTTGACTATGGTCAGGTCATCTACCTGAACATTTGAGCTTCCCTGTTTGGAGGGTGAACTATAAATGTCCAACTTCCCTGTCTCCAGAAGGCAGAGGAGCTTTATCCCTTCCTTGTAGCACTTGTGAGGGTGTTGGGTTGACATTCAGCTGGAGAAGCCTAAGCCAACCTGAACACCACCATCCTCTCAGTTCTTCAAGTCCTACATCTCTGAGGTCACACCATAATAAATAGCACTACTACCTGGAGAGCTTCTGTCGCAGAGAGCAAGGTGAGTACAGGGGGATAGGTTACACACTTGGGAGTGCACAGAGTCCTTCAGGATTTATTTGTTCACTCCAGAGAGAAAGTGAGTCATGAGAAACCTTAAGGTGGAGCACTCAAAACAAGGAGTGTATAAATGATTAGCAAGGGAAGGTCAGCACTAGTCCTTCAAGTCTGAGCATGTCCCGTTGTCGATGGTACATAAATAATACTAGTTGGATACCTGTGGTTGCAAGAGAACAACTATCACACTTCTAGTCTCTGACACATCTCTGACTCATGCAATATCATCAGTGAAGCTGATCTCACTTTTTTTAAAGAAAGGTAGTTAAGGTTATAGGAGTAAAGTGGTAAAAAATGGATCTCGAGCAACAGACTGTTGATTGCACGCTTGACAAACCCCAAGCTTTTGTTTTTTCAAAAACAAACCAAACCTCCTTTGCTACAAGGAAAGCCAAAAGCAGAGATGGGAGAGGGACACAAATTCCACTTGCACTCATGCAGCAATGCAATTAATCACTTTGTCAGATAAAACCTGATCGCGGAATCTGTATTAGCACACTGATGCCAATGAAAAAAAGTGCACTGCCTGTTTTCTTCAGATTGCAGGTTGAGTTTAGAGCATTTGCAGATAGGAAAAAATCATTTGACCCCTTCAGTAAGCAGGAATGACTAGTGATTCACTTAGGTATCTCACAAAACACTGACTTTTTTTTTTTCCTAAGATAAACTCTTCTATACTATTGATTTTAAAGAAAATATCCCGTGGATAACACACTTAAATACACTAAATATATTATCCTTAAATCCACCGATACTTGTGGCACTGCATGATGAAGCATCTAACTCCTGAGCACATCTGTCCAAAGGCTGTAGGTTGTGGTATTTTCAGCAATATCAACTGTATCAGCTATGGGGAGGGGGGGTGGTATCCAGGCCACTGTTGTAGTATTTATTGCCCAGCTGTGATGGCTTTTAGACACCTCTGACACCAAATCTCCTGTAGAGCTATTGAGCACCCTTTGCACTGGTACTAAGCTTTTCTCCAATAAATTTCTTATCATGGATTGAAGTTGGACAGGTGAGCTGCATCACAGAGATGTGACAAATCCTGAATGGTACAGAGCAATGGAAGCTTCTGTGGAGTGGCAAAGTTTACCATCATATACCTTTATCTGGTCTTATGCTAAAGCGTAAGTGACTCCACAGACATCTGCATCAGAAAGGACAGGCTGCACAGCACTGGGTGAAAAAGTAATTTCTTCAGTGTATTTTTATTTAGAAACTCAAGAGCACAATCCTACCACAACCAGCAGTTACAAGGAATGCCAGGAAAAGATAGATAGATAGATAGATAGATAGATAGATAGATAGATAGATAGATAGATAGATAGATAGATAGATAAACAGACAACAGCATTATCAGTTTGCCTTTTGTCAGGGAGTTTCTCTTGTGCATTTTTCTTTCACCTGCCTTCAGTCTAAGACACTTTGATCCCTACATCCAAGCAGACATCTAGCTGAAAGAAAAGGAGCCAAGATACCACAGAGATGTGACGCCAAGGCCGAGTGTTCTCAGTGAGTACAAGGGTAAGAGGTGCATGGGGTATCCTGGACTCCTTGATGGAGGGGACCTGCTAGGAAAGGGGTATCCTGAGCATGAAAGTGCTTGTGGTTCAGCAGCTCCTGTCCCAGATGGAATAGGGCAGGTAACAACTGGGTGATGCCACTACAAAATCTGAATGTTTACCAGTGCCAGCCCTGCTGCTCCTTGCTCACAGGCAGAGGGTGGCAGGAATGGTGATGCTCCAGCTCTCTGACTCTTGAGGCAGGAGGCAAGAAGGATGTAGTTCCCATGTGTTTGAGGTAAGGATCCTATTTGGGCCCATGTTCACATGTGCACAGTTTCCAGTCTCAGAGCCATCTGACTTACCAGAGCTTCCTTTGCTTACATCTTTCTGCCTGGGATAATTCTCAGCTCCTCTGGTGACACCACAGTGCTGGCAGAGTGCGCCTTGCTGGTGATTTAATGAACTGTAGAATTAAAGAGCAATTTTGAATTTTAATGGGGTTTAACACTGTACAGAACTGTACAAAGTTCACTGAAATAATATTGCTTTTTTTTTTTTCCTTTCTACATACATCTATAGCTATATGTCTTGTCTTAATGTAATGTATTTGTGGATATGGTCCATACATCCCTTTGATTTGAGAATCTTAAAACATTTTAGAAACAAACATTATCCATGCAGTAGCAAATTCTTACTCTGAACCATTCTCACTCCTCAGGATAGCTGAGGTGCAGGGGAGACATATCTTCCTCTGCACAGCAGTTGTATTTTTCAGGACCCCCAAAAATCTGACATTGAAGTGGCCAAGGAAAGAGACTAGTCTCTTGCTTTGATAACTGGATGCCAACTTCCCACCTGTCAGACAACTTTAATTAACGCTTGACCTTGCCTGTTTTGCAGATTTATTTATCTTTTTGTTTTCTGATCAACAAAAATTAAAAAAAGGTATTTGAAAAATAATAGAAAAGTGAAAAATGTCAATCATTGTACAAACAACAAACGAGTGGAATTGGGAGGCAGAATTTGCTTTGTTTGCTTATGTAGGGAGTGGCAGAAGGAAGCAGCATCACTGAATGGCTGTAATATTATCTTTAAGATCCTTTTCTAAGCCACTTCAACAAATGTTAGATGCTGAGTTTGCCTCATCCTTCTCTACCTTCTGCAATCATGTGGGTACTCACTTGTGCACCAATAGTTAGGGGAAGGACCCAAAATATAATTGCTTTTTTTAGATAGCTGAGCTTCTGAAAAGCATAAAATCTAACCTGATTTTTAAGTGCTGTCTGTGGACTAGGCCCACATATGTACATCTTGCCTAAAACAGCATTTCCCTTGTGTGTTCCTACAGGCACTGTGAGCACTGAGATCATGGGTGTGCAGTTTATTCCTGCAGAAATAAAGTAAGGAAATAGAATCTCTTGCCTGTTTTCTACTTTGGGAGGTGCTACAGAGGGCTGCTGTTTCCAAAGCAATTGTCAGTGAAATTGTGTCTGCATCCTTTTGCCTGAAATAAAAGAATGAGACAAGACACAATTAGAGTTACAAATTAATCAGAGGTTTGGCAGCTGCTTAAGATCACAGAAAAATGTCTTGATCCACACACATTTAAATTAATAAATAACCAACTTAACTACTTAAGCAGTGCTATCATTCTTTGTCAGTGTGATCCTCATGCTTATGCAAAGTGTGTGAATGCTTTTATGCCGAGCATACCAGCATGTAGGAGAGGAGGCTGGTGACTCAGAGTTCCTTGCAGTGAACTATACTGAAGAAGGATGTTTAAACCTGTAAGCCCAGAACTGCTCTGCCTTCATCACACAGGCACATTGCTATGACACGGCTGACTGGGAGCACAAACAACTTCTCAGAGAAATTCATAACAAAACCCATAGATTTAGCCCTTTTAAAGGACAGGAGCTGACCAAGCTATTTTCTTCTGTCCCCTTTGTTATTTCCTAGTGCCTTTGGGCCCAAGTCAAAACCACAGCTGTCCACCCCAGCCTTCCCACTGACTTCTGTGGGGCTTGGATGGGGCTTGCTTGTTATTGAGCTTTGGTGCTGACCTTAGTCTGCCATCTCACCTCCCAGGCTCTCAGTAAGAGAAAACAGCAGACCCCAAACAACATGAGGAAAGAATGCAGGTTAAAGCTGCCTGGGATGGTTTTCAGTATGTGTTTTGAGAAACTGGTAGTGAGGCATGGCTTCAAAATCCAAATAAAGGAGTGATGTCTCAGCATGATGTTCCAGCATATGTTTGAAGAGCACCAAACACCATAAAACTGGAGGCTTTGGGCAGTACCACTGATTTAATGATAACTGGAAAAAAAAAGAAATGTGATTGAATTTGAAATTTGACCATATTTCTTCTTGTCTCAACTTTGCTCATATGCATTACGTCTCCATTTTTTTTCTGGCAAAATAGGAAATAAGGGCAAACCTTGAAGGTGTAGCTTTACTGTTTGGATCTGCAGCGCTTTAGGTAGGCAGCTGTTTGGAAGTAGCCAGGGCATAAATTTTCTGTCACTCAGAATGGCACAGAGGGCATCACAATCATTCCCAAGCTTGCTAGCAGAGACTCAGCGAACTGTTGCCATGCATTTGCGTCCTGACTCAGGACTGATCCTTTAAACATTTCTCCCTGCAGACCAGCAGCCTTCTATTTTCCCATCATTGGTGTTCCCTCCTATTCTGTATAAAAACTGTGAAGCACAAGGAAGAAAAAGTCAATGAGTGTTCTGTTTCTCCACTAAGATCTTGCAGTTGAGGTGGAATAGCACATGGCACCCAGGACAACATCAAAATACAGCTCTTCTTAAACATGGTGGGTTTTGACTAAAGAAGTAAAACCAGGAACCAGTAAAAATTAGAGGAATAAGGTACAGTTTAATAACCACAATAAACAGCTGCTAACCATGCTGTAGGGAATGAATTTTGCAAGGCTGCTGGGAACATCCAGTGCTATCTTCTCAGGTGAGAAAGCAGGAGGAAAGAAGGGGTACTCCTCAATTCATCCCTTTATTTAACACCTAGGGAGGAAATGTCACCTGCTGACAAAAAGCCACAGCAAACACAAAAAGCCACCCCTCTGTCACAACTCACAAACCTGCACTCATGTGCACGTAGCATAGAACGTCCTCAAACTTCTGTATCTTAGGAGAACTGGCCACCTGCTTTGTGGACATGGGTTGCCTTTGGGATTTCTCTGCTGTTCCTGAAGGTTTGTGGCTGCTTCAGAGGAAGAGGAGAATTTAAAACAAACAAACAAAAAACCAAACACATTTTTACACTGGTGTATTGTTATGGGTGACAATTTTCATCATCCTTTTTACAGGGGTGGTTCAGTGGCCCTTTGAGGATTTGAGTGCATTTTATTTTTGCTGTTTGGGAGATAGACTATAACCATGGATTTGAAAACTAATTTGTTAATACCTCACTGGCTTTAAAAGAGAAGGTCTGGCATACAGATCTTTCCTTTGGGATTTTGATTTCTGAGATCTGAACCCCATGCAGCAGCAGAGACATCATTTGGCAGTAATACAAAGTGTGGCATGGTGACATTTTTGTTTAAACAAATCCTTGCACACACACAATTTTGATAAAATGCAGGTAAGTGTTTAATTAAACTGTAGCTGGATAGACCAAGACTCTGAGAAATAAAGTCACTTGAAAGTTTGGCTCCATGAGTGAAAAACTGGTATCAACAACCCATTTCCATAACTGTACCCGAGTATCCCTGCAGGCCAGGAGTATGAATTCTGAGGGCTTGACTCCTTGTTTTAACAGCAGTATGAATGCACTGGAGAAGTTTTTAAAGAGCAATACACCTTTTGCCAATCAGCCCCAAAATATACCTGACCACTGCCTATTGATTCCTCATTCCTGCCTATTGATGGCTAACCTGCTGTGCTTCTTGTCCTCATCACATTCCTGTTTTGGCTGTTTTCTGTTTTGTTTACTAAACTCAGATGCTGCAGGACTTTCCCTCTCCAATCTCTGTATCATTTTTTACTACAACATTTCAATGCCACTTAATACTATGACGAGAAATAATGCATTGACTGCAATGTATATGGCTTGTGTTCTTCTTCACTGCAACAATGAGTCATTATTCAGAGTATGTTTATGTAATATCATAAATACCAATCTCTGGTATTTATGCAGCATAGTATTTACTTGGGCAAGTTGCCACCTGCACTAAAGAAGTAAACAAAGAGCCATTCTTTGGAGGGTTAAAAAAGTCTTAAAATGAATCCAATTTTCCTTCATAAGGCACTCCTTGTTATTTTACCTAAAGTGGCTCTTTAAGATATACAGTATGATAAAACACACAATTCCTGGGAGACGTAATTATGGTTCCTAAGAGACTGGTGAATAAACAATCAGGAATAGAGTGTTTGTTTTCCCTAGGTTTTTCTTAACTATTAATGGAAGGCATTAAAAAAAATGGGAAGGAATGTGTTGGGTTGATAAATGGCAAGAAAAGTTGAGGAGCGCACTTCACTGAACACACAGGGTTTCTGCCTAAAAGCAGTATTATTTTATTGGACTGCAAATAATCCTATTTTGCAAATGCATCTGTGGTGAGTGTAAATACCACAGTGGACTCTTTGTTATATTTACTGTACTGTGTACATCAATGGCACAACGTGTGTTCCGAAGTAAAGAGCTTGCCTTGTCTCATATTACCTTTAAGCATTAACACAAACAACTTCCTCTGAATCAAGGTGGCAAAATCTTCTGCATTGTATGAAAAGTTCTGTCTGATTCCTAAGGAATGGCTGGGGGGCCCCATCTGGTACAGTGCTGGGCCACTGCTGATACTTTTCTGGCAAATCAGGGACACTGCAGACAGCCCTACGCATGTGTGGCCACTGAAAACCTAGAAGACAGCTAAAGCTAAGCTGAACCAACAGCCAAAGAAAACCTTTTTGTAACCTTTGTATATCAGAATGCAACTGCATCAGGGGCAGTGTTTAATAACATTGGTCCCCATAAAGTCATTCACGTGATCCATCATCTAATACTAGATTCTTCCAAAGCCACTGGTCACCTCTCTACATCAGTTACCTCTTCAGTAAATCAGACTGATGAAACCAAGCTGTTCATTCTATTTGATGGTGTGAATCTTCAACTTGCCTTCATCAGTAATATTTAAGGAAATGATGGACTTTGTAGGAGCCTCACAGAAACACAGCTTCATACTGCAGGACCTGCCACTGCAGGTTTTTAACCTCAGGAATATATTGATCAGGTCTTATTAGTTCAGCAGAAACAAACAAGGACCTCATATTCCTCCTGTGGCAAGTAGGAGGTCAGAGCAATAGATTACGCTGGTGTAGTTATTGTGTATCTATGACCTACACATTTCCTATTAAAAAAAACCCAAATAATACAAAAGTCATGATAAAGTCTATTTTGTACCAGACCTGAAGTAAATGCTGATGCCATTACAGGCGGAAAAACACACAGTTCATGAGTTATTGCCTGAGTGATGGGAAATACTTTGTCCTTTTCTATCCTGCACATAGAGATTTGCAAAAACGGCTACACGAAAAATATATGCACATGATGAATCTGGTCAAGCTAGTACTTGTTCCTGTCTTAAGGATTTATTAGAGAAGTGAATAAGTATGCTTGTTGTGGTAATTAACCCCATGTAAATCACAAATCCTGCCTTTATAGGGTTTGTTTGCGCTGCTGTTATTAAGGGCCATTCAGTGTTTCCAAACTGGAGGCAGGCCTGAGGTTAAACCTCAGGAAATGAAGGGGGAAGATGCACAAAATGGGGAACAAGGAGGCCCTGGCAGGGGAACCCTATCAGCAAGCCAGCCCCCTTGCCACTGGTTCGCTTCTTTGAGAGAACAGAGTAAGGAAAGATAGCAGCAATAAAAGTATTGAATCCTACAATCTTTAAGCAGTCTCAGCTTGGCAACTACATTTCTGTAGACTAAAAAAAAATATTTACTTCCAAGCCACTCGTGGGCTCTGTTCGTGTGAGGCCCATTTCCCTTGCCCAGGTGAACAAGGGTTCCCTGTGCTGCTCTGGCATGTGTGGGGCACAGGCTATGGCCATCATCCTACACTAAGTGCTAACTGTTCTTGGCTTAGTTGCTCCTCAGCCTCTGGATGGTTCCTTCCACAGTCTATCAAAATCTTCAGGAATCTTTTCAGTGATTTCAATGGGCATTGGATCAGATGCAATGCTCCTAAACTGGGTGCTGGAACAGAAGTATGGTGGTTCTGCCTGTTGAGCCCTCAGGAACAGCCCCTTATCTTCTCCTTTGGTTTGTAGGGCCCAGTCTACCCTGTTTTTTCTAGAAGTTAGCTCCATTAGTAATGGAAGTCTATGTCTCCTAGAAATGCCTTCTCTCCTGTAACAAAGCCCTCAAATTAATTAGCAGCAGTGTGATGCCTTCGAAGAAAATCTGAACTGATGCTGTAACGCTGAGTGGATACTTCAGTAACTTGCTAGACCTCTTGCTGACATCTGCTATATACAGCATGCAAATGATCCAGGTGAAGTAACAGCAACAAGGAACACTTCTGATCACTTTGGTAAGGAGTGGTCCATCAGAGATGCATTTCAGTTCAGTACACTTCTTACTAGAGGAAGTTTAATCAGTGAATAACATGCAACCAGTTAAGACCATGCTGGAGAACCAAAAATACAAGCTCTTCATAGGTCAGTACCGCTTGTGAGACAACTACACTTTTCCTCTCGTGCTATGAACCCATCTTGTCTTCTGGCTACACTAAAGAGAAAATGATCACCCAACAAAGACAACACAACACAGCAAAATTGAAAACACATTTAGCAATTTGCATACCTTGCATGCCATAGAACACCCCCAAATCCTGGTGGAAATGTGCATAATGTGCCAGACATCTTGAACCCAGGAACTCCCCTCCCCATAATCCCTCGGGACCAAAAAGTTTCTGATTGTACTCCAGCTTCCCCATAAAAGCTTCATTGTTACTGCAGCCCAGCCTTTACCAGGAGTCATGGCATTGGGCCACAGCCTCCAGGGACACTCTCAAGCTGCACAAAACAAGTTTTTCCAAACAGTTTAAGTATTTCCCAGCCCAGACTCTCACATTCTAGTTGTTTGTGCAGGGACAGTAACCCACCAAGCCCTGCCTAAAATACTGGTTGTTTAAACTCCACAGAGACATATTTTTACTAACATTCCTTACTGCTGTAACCTCTTGACCATGTAAAACTACTATTAACGGGCAGACTCCATAGGCCTCATGTCAAGGAGTCATCCCTGCTGCTGCAAAAAAAGCAGTAATCAGACAATAGATAGATAATTGCTGCTTCCTCTGGACCACTGCTCCAGCTAGCAATTTCTTAGTTTAACTGGACTTTGCAGCAGCCCACAAGATACATGCAGCATCAACTGAGCAGCTCTTAGCTGCTGTGATCTAATATTCTGTGATGAAAACAGGAAAATTTGTTCAAGGGGAGCTGAGTTGGTTCAGTGGCACTGGAGGAGCTGTTATCTCTTGGAGGGACCTGGGCCACCCTATGGGCAGCAGTACCAGGGTCCCAGTTCAGCACTCAGTTCCATCACTTGGTGCCTGGAGCACTTCAACTGCAGGGGCAGGTTTCCATGGCCAGATTTTGGAGGGGATGTGTCCAAGCTCCTGCACAGAGATTTTGCCCTCTTTTCTAATCAGAGAGAACCACGGTGAGAAGAGGGCATTGCAAAATTGCTTGTTGTACTTAAATTTCTACCCTGGGAGTTACAGGGGGGATCCTGGTGTTTGTGGCGAGGGCACAGACAGGCTGGGGGCAGGGATTTTATGACAGCAGGTAGAAGCCAGGGATAAGGAATATCACCGGGACACTACAGACAGTCTCTGAAGATGTGTCTGGCACACCGCAAGGGGATACCACGATAAAAAGCTCCATGATAGTGGCTCAGGCTCCCCTGGCTCCACACTAAAAAGCAAGAGTCTCCTCCTCTCCAGCAGGTTTCTGCCAAACCTCTGCAACATTCTCTATATGAACACCGATGCATCATGACCTCCCTGCTTGCAGTAAATGTCTGCAGCCTCTAAAATACTGCCTTTGGGGATCTGATGAGAGCGGCCACTTTCCACAGGGACAGCAGCAGCCAGTCCCACGGCAGCCACTGAGCCGCATCTTCCTTCACTGCAGGTCAGCAGCTTCCCCAGTCCCACTTAAACTAGAGCAGACCCCTCAATTACCACACCTTCTCCTCCATTCTAGTCCTCATCAAGCTAATCATGGCCCTCATTTGCTAATTTAGTACTAGTTAATGAAACACTGATTAAAAAAAGGGCTGACAAATTCATGGCTGCTATACATAATGGACTTCTCTCTTGGGACTTTGGAGGTACTGGCATCTCTGCCATCTGCTGAGAAGGTCAAAGCCATTCAAAGTCACAAGCACAGGTCACAGGGACACTCCAGCCACACTGCTTTGGCACCCCCAAGCTTTCATGGGGGAGAAATAATACCAGTTTGAGTCACCCCACTTAGTGCCATGGAGTGTTTGGTGTTTTTTAATACAGGGCCCTTCAGAAGGCAGCTTTTAGATGGCTTGTTCTACGAAGATGATAAAACAAACAGAATTGGAGCTAGAGAGGCATTTCTGGAGTGCTCAGCACCAGCCCTGGCCTCTGCCAGCAGTCCAGGCTGGCCTTTAATGAGCCGTGGCAGGCTGGTAAGTGCCAAGTGGGCATAGCACTTTTACAGGTGTCTAAATACACAGTGTTATTTGAGGAAATAAAAGGCTTTAAAATGTTCTCATGAATTCAGTCAGGGGTGCTTGTGTTTAAACGACCATAGTCCATCAAGTCTTTATTTCCCTGGACCATGAGGGGCTTTGGGCAGGGATGTAGACACTGTGACCAGCCAGCTGCCCTCCTTGCACCCTGCCAAGCTTTTCACTTTGTGGCAGTGTCCTCTGCAATCAGGCAGCTGCAGGAAGCAAGCATGCAACACAGCGTCATCTAATACCTTGGTAAAGGCCCTTTGGCTCTGGTCTAATTTGCTAACACACGCACCATAATTACAGGGCTTGCATTTAGGCATATCTCAAGAGTTCCTTGTACATGTAATAGGAGAGGATAATTCATCCAGAGCCCATTGGGGAAGATCAGCCCTAAACCATCCAGGGTCAGACACAGATGAGAAGAGCCTGAAAAGTCTCCAGAAATCTGGTGCAGATCAAACCTGACATCTGTCAAGGTTCTGCTTTTGCACCTTGCCCTCACCTCTGCAGCCTCACTGGTGAGGCTCCTCACAGGCAAGCTCCCTCATGAGGGTGCCCTTGCTGTTAGTTTTCAGTGCAGCCCCTCCTCCTTGCCTTGCCCCTCCAAGGGACACCCTGGCAAACTTGAAGGTGCCAACCTGGAAAGGACAGACTTAGCCAGCCATGATGGAGTGGGCTCCTGTGAGACTGTTCCCAGTCTGCTAGTGGGGTGCACAACATAAAGGAGACTTCGTTATTTACACATGGCTTCTTGCCAGCACAGTGACATTGCTTAGAGGTGTACTACCTTTCTCTTTCCTGCCCCTTGTAGCTATGGCCACAAAAAAATTACGTGGAGACCAAGCCCAAGTGTGGGAGTTGATTCTTTGCCTTGTGTGTGCCTAATAGCAACATCTTGTGTTGCCTAGTAAGGTCTATCTTGCATCTCTCATTGCACAGACTGAGACTTGTTAAATCTTCTTGGATCCTGTATAAGCCCATGGCCAGGTAATGTGCAGCCCTGCAGAGAGGGCAGCTTCTTCCAGCTGTGTGCTCGGCAGGGGCTCAGGTATTGCTCTTCCTTCATGATGTTTGCTGAAGTTCTGTACTGAAACATTGAAACTCAGTGACACTCACTGCTTTTGAACACCAAGTAGAGCTGTTTTACATGCTTTGAGATGGCAGCAAACCAACAAAGAACAGCTGATAAAAACAGCTAATGGAAAAATAAGTTCATGGCATTTTCTTGGCCTTTAAACCTCTCTCATATTAATGCAAATATTCTGTCAGGATTCCACTGAGTCCATTCCCCAAACAGATCTACACCTGCTAGAGCAACACTGTGGATCTGCACCGTGCAGTTACATGCTAGCAGGCTCTAAAGGTAAGCGAGGTCTTGCGTATGACCCAGAGGGCTCTGCACCCTGGGGGTTTGTTTTCAAACTGTAATGGTTTCTCTTTGCAATGCAGTGAATTCCTACCCTTCAAGTGGGGCTGGTATGTGGGGGCACATTGCGATGGTAACAGCTCTGCGGTGGTTACAGTCTTTGGGGAAACTGGGGGGGGTTTACCAGGAAGGTAAACTTTCCTTTGGGAAGGTTACCTTTAACATAACATTCCTTGTTACCAGGAAGGTTGGCGCCTCTTTCCTGATGTTTTTCTAGAGATTTTGACAATTGTTTAAGACATTTAATTATAAATTTCTCGAGAGATTTTTATTTTCCAGAGGACTGAAACATTTTGAGCTCTACACTGAATTATTGGCTCCAGCTGAAGATGAAACCATGCAGCTGCCTGGACCATAATGTTTCCACGAGAGGACGACATAGCTGTCAAGTGAGGGTCCTGTTGAGGTCTATCTCTATGCACCCAATGAAAGATCACAGCCACAGCTCAGAGCTGGCAGAATCCCTTCCCCTGAAGTGCTACAATTACAATTGCTCTCACTAAAGCTACATTTGGCCTTTTATCTGACCTTCTTTGATCTTTTCCACAATCTCTGGCAGGTCTTCAGTGCATTCAGTTCTTTATATTAAAGCAATCAATCCCACATGCAACCAATTAGGTTTAGACATAGTTCGGTGACCATAATATTGTACAGACGTTCTACCAAGTTTTCAACAAGAGAGGGTGGCTCCTACATGTCACTTTCTAGTGGGGAGCACGCTGACTGCAGTTCAGAAATATCCCAAGGAGAAAAACATATTCCAGAATTACACTCCAAGCCCAAACATCCCACTTGCAGACAACATGCTGGCTTTGTGTACATAAAATAGGGACCCAAATGCTGCTCCTCCTCCTTGGGCACAGCATGCAGGGCAAGAATCTCACCAGACCTGTGTGACCAGGTTTGTCATCCAATAACCTCATCACCTGCAACTGTCATTGCCTGTGACACACATCAAATATTTTTGCTTATCAGAAGCAAAGAGGCAGCAGCACCTGTAAAGTCTTTTAGCTTCAACCATTTTGTCCAGGTCCCTAAGGAGGTGTGGGAGGGCAGCCAGTAGAGGTGGGTATTTGTTTTTGCTGCCTATGTACTGAGTACAGTGCAATCCATCACTTTGCTCTCCCTTACTGCTGTACTGATGCAATGCAGTATAGCCAATTATCTAAAGCTCCTCTTTGGGTAGTCTTCGGTTAGAGATACAAACCCCATCTGGTGTCAAATAGTTCATACTTGGACATGGATGAAAAATGAAACTCCCTTCTGTCCAGATAACCCTGGAACAGCACAAATCTTCCACAGTTCAGCAGAGGCATTGAAAGCACATCACCACTGTCTCTTCTGAGCTCTGAGATACAGGCTGTTGACACTGCTATTTGTTCAAGTGTCCTTGAGTGCATTCACCATGGACTTTGCCCTGATAGTGACAGAGAAGGAGCATATTTCCTCATGTGGGTCATTTCCTTTTGATGGAAGGACCCAGCGTTGATGCTGATTGCCAGTTTGATTGCTCCTCTGCCAGGGAGAGGTTTTCTTGTGTCAGGGGGCTGGGTGGCAGCAAGAGCAACTTCAAGCCATTCTCTTGCATCTTGAGAGCTCTCTTCATACTCTTTTCTTCCTGCTCACACCTTGCCAAGGAGAAGGACATCTCCGCAGACCTTCTAGGTCTTGCCATAGTAAAAACATGCAAAAAGAAGTCCACAAGCAGCAGCATTATAGAGCATGGTTCTGGCACTAGACTATTTCTAGATTTTGGCATTACAGCAAAAGGTCTGGATAACGTGGCAATAGGAACTCTAATGAACTTCAGATGGAAAATTATTTAATGGAGTAACTTTCCTTCAAACATGTCATTCTGTCACAATCGAAATCCTTTGTGAAACTGTTATTTTTACCAAGGTTTTTTTTTTGAGGAAAAATATGCCAACAATTTTTGGACTAAAATATTCAGATTTTTGATTTTATATAACATATGTGTTTTTTAAAGTTATAATGATCTAAATAAGCCCAAACTATTTATTTTTGTGGAATTTTCCTTTGTGGAGAATTTCAACATTTTGAGGTTTTGTTCTGAATTGGAATGAAAACAAATTTCAAAATCTCAAAATCATGTGTGAAACACAATTTCCATTCTCTGGCTAGCTCAAGTTTCAGTCTAGAGCATGTATAATAGCTCCCCTGCAGGGAATCCCTTTAGGAAAAACATCTCTGAGCTAATTTACTGGTGCAAACATATAGTTTTAAAGATTTGTCTATTTGTCCAAGGAGACATCTCACCACTGAAAGCTCCTCCAAGTCTTGAGAAGCCTCCACAGGTTCCCAAAAGACTTATTTCTGAAAGACATTGCTAACTTTGTATGGTCATTTCCTGGTATTAATATTACTCTTTCAGTTACAGTTGCCACTTATTTGCCATAGACCACAGAACTGATACCATAACTATTTTCTTGTCCAGTTTTAGTTGGACTGCTTTTAATAGTTAAAAATAGAGATTATAAGCTTTATATTACATTTTCAAGGTAGGTGCTGTCCAGATAAAAATATTCAATAGAATAGAATTTAGATTGTAGAATATTTAGTTAGATTTAAATATTTTCAGCCTTAGCAAAAAATTCTGCCTTAAAAAAAACCCCAAACAACAAAAATCACACACTACAAACAAGATAACTTGCACTTTCTTGTGCATAAAAGCCTACCATAAGACAAATTAATTAATAATTAATAATTATGATGGAGTCCTACGGCAAGTGCTGTTTTCAAGTGAGTTACTTTGGATTTACAATGACATAAACAAGATCATAGGCCAATTTGTTCACAGCAGCTTTATATATCATAAAGGTATGAAGAAGCCTAACACTGAAATGAATTAACATAAATATATTGTATTAAAAAAAAAAGGCTGCATTCCAGGGGGATTTTTGCTGCCTTTCTCCAGTTGTGTTTTATTAGAGGGGAGTTGGTGGGCACTGCGCTGATGGACTGTGGAGAGTGTCTCTGCTCCTCCAGAAAGCAAAGCCTTTGTGTCAAGGTGAAAACTGAACTAAACACACACTCTGCAGTCAAAGTTTGTTTATAACTCCTGACTCTGCTGGGTCAGTTATGCGGCAGTTTCACTAAACAAACAAGTAAAAAGCAGGTCAATGTCCAAATACTGGAGTGCAGCTTATTTAAACTGCTTCAATAGTTGTTGGAGTAGTAAAGCTGTAAGTGAAACAAACTGCCACTGTGGTAAATAAAAGTGCATGAAACATAATGGATCAAACTCATGCCCAGGTATGACTCTGAGTTGTCCTTGTCTGTCACTAAGCTGCCTTTGACCAATTATCTCAGCATAACGCAGGAAGTTACTGAAAGCACATTTGGCACTTGATGCATTTGTTGCAGAATCAGCAATGTAAATCTTTCAATCCACTGTCGTGAGTTGCTATATTGTAAGGTGTGTGTTAAATCATCACAAGAGGAATCACTCTCTGAAGGACTGGAGTGGGAAAAACAAACCAAAATTGCATGGTAAATCTACCAAGGAATGAGATAGAGGAGAGCAGCCACTTGAATCATTACCGTATGCGTCCCTTTCCCATGACTCAGTTCTGCAAAATATTTTCTGGAAACATTGCCCAGCTGAATTAGCTGTTTACCTTGTATATGTAAAACACCTTCTTTACTAGACTGCCCATGCATCTCATACTCCTTAATGTAGATCTCTTTAGAAACCCTGAGAGGTGCAGAAGTGCCATGATCTTCCATTTTATATAGGCAACTGAGGCCTAAAGTTAGGAAGCTACCAAAATATAGGGAGCTAAACACCAGTCCTGCCTCCAGCTGAACCTTCCCCTTTGTATTCCCTTCTTGAAAGACTGAATGCTCGTCTGGGTTTGGAGAAGATTTCCATCCGTGGGTCTTTCAATCTGTGTATCCCTTACTGAACACAGCAATATAAAAAAAAGCAATCAGTCATCTGATGCTTATCAACATTTACCTATTAGTTCACACATTCATCATCAGCCTGTATGATGTAAACACAGCCTTTTCAGTTAATATCCCATCCTTCCTTCTATGCTAGAATGCATGTAAAAAAAAAAAAGCCCATCTGATTAGATATCTAATTTTAATGCTAGACAATCCCTATATAAATTTACCTCTCCTTGCCTTGTACTGTCCAAGAAACATATTAGCCTGGTTCCTGCTCAGCAGCTGACTTTGCAAAGGCACTGCCAAGGCACCCTGCAGGTGGTAGGTACCAGGTAGCCATCAGGTATCCGTGCCAGTGTCACAGCTCAGCTTAACAGCAACTCTTCCCCTCTTGGAAGGGCACCTGTTACTGTTGGAAGTGGAGAGGAAAGGGTCTAGCTGGGAGTCAGCTCCCTGCTGAGAAGGACTCATTGTTCGTTCTCATGTTCTTGATAGTAAATCACCTGTTTGATAACATCAAATTCATCAGCTGGAGTCTTTGTCACCTTCCTCAGTGTAAAATTTCAGTAGAGCCATTTTAGAATTGCTCATTAATTCTTGCTCACATATTAAGGCTCTTCTCTTCCCAATAAGCCTCTGCTCCTGTGTTTGGAGAAGTTCCCTTCAGATGCTGTGGTTGTTCTCTTACAGCTTTGCTCTCTGTTGGTATTTCTGAAAGAGATTGTCAAAAGCACTCCATGTTGGTCTTGCTCTGCTCTGCCCATAGCAAGGACTGCCTTTGACAAGAGAAACATAAAACAGGGTTGTCTGCCTTTGAACGCTCCAAACTGAAACAAAAATAAAGACTTGCAAAATTAAAGCAACCTTACTCATGAAGGTTTATTCTAAGGGAAGTGGGCAGAGAATTGGTCCCAGGAAGATGGAAATACAGGAATCCCTAGATTCCTAGACAAAACCTGTCTAAATGAGTTTGTGGTGAGCACTTGAAACAAGCAATTGGCCCTCCCATCAGCTCTTACAACAGACTGATTCTGGCAGAGCTCCATGTGGCTGGCACAGAGAGCTCCTCCGTGGCTTCTGCTGGCAGTCTGACATGCGAAGGTGCGGTAATATATTAACTGTGCACCACAAGATGGAAACCACTGCTTCTTTTGATTCTACCTGGAATACTACCTGGAATACTCAGCATATAAACATGTAAGCAAACAGGGAGAATGTTTGAAAAAGTAGCAAGCATGATTAAAATGCTTAAAGAAGACACTGTTGGGCTGAGCAGAAGTGAGACGGAGGCAACTATCCAACTTGGAGGGACAAGAGATTTTTTCAGAGAGCCACAGAAATATTTGTCTGGAAGCCATGGGAGAAAATGAAGAAAAGTATGCTTTATAATAAATATCAAGATGATCTTGTATCACTAAGATCTAGCGGGCTGTGAAATATTTCCTTCAGGGAAGCTCTGGACTTTAAAAGCCAAACAGAGATTTTTCTAATAGCTAAAGAACAAATACATGCAGAGAGTAATTAAAATAGTATTAGATTCCCAGGCAGAATGTATAAATGAAATAGCAATAGCACTTTTAGAGCTGCAGGTATTACGCAGGACTAAAAACCTAGTGAGACAAATCTAAACTGCTGACCCATAGTCAGCCAACTACAGTCTCTGATCTGTGACCATGTCAGCAGGAAATAATGGAAGAAATTAAATGGCTCAGTATAAAACCAATAAGGAAGTAGAAGAAGCACAAAATCTATGACACAAAATCAATACCTTGATTACTTTTTTTTTTTTGTCCAGCTCTTTTTACAGTGTGGAAAAAGCTGGTTTGCAGTGCCAGAGTGCAAGAAAAGCCTACTTCATGATTTCTTTCACCTTTCTAAGCAGACGATCACAATTACAAATTCTACTTAACACCTAACAATTCCATTTTATTATTAGTGGCAGTGGCAGTAGCAGCAGCAGCAGAAATGGGTTTTGTGTTACAGTAGCCATGAGAGTTACAAACTGTATGCCCTGGCCTGCTGCACATTGCACTCTACGAGCACACAGTAACAGCTGGAAGAGTTTAAAACCTTGATCTTATTTGTTTGTAAAATTTTGATTTGATTTAAAATTTGCTCTGTTCCAGCAAAGATTTATTTGTGTGCTTTTCTTTACCACTGTGAGGAACGTGACTACTCACAATGTGGAAAGCAAAGCACATGCAAGATGAGAATCAGAAACAAGCAAGAAAGAGAGGGGAGAAGGAGAATATTATTATCCCTGAAGACTTTATTTGCCTTTGCTTCTTTGTAATGTGAAGCTTTCTTTTCTGCCAAGCCCATCCACACTCAGAAAACATGAGTGAAGATGCAGAGCACACTTAGATTGCCTTAAAATTTCAGAGGTTTAAAAATGGCAACACAGTTTGGCTTTTTGTTGTTTGGCATCTGGTTTCTGAGCCTTGCAGTGCATTTGGATCACATTGTCAGGCTTTTCCCTGCAACTGGAAGAATTAGAAATTTATTGCTTTTAAAAAAAGAAAAGTGAGAGAGTCATGTGATCATGTGCTTCCAGGAGCTGAGAGTTGAAGAAAAAGCCCACCCCAGATTCACAATAAAATCATGAGAATTGAAAACACCAGACTTAAGAAGCTCATCCAAGCTTTCTGCTGTGCATATGGAAAACCAGGGTGTTGTCAAGACTAGTTAGCTAATGTCATAAAGCACTCAGAAGAACAACGTTAGTTATTATTTAGGAGGAAACCAAAGTGTAAAGTGTTTTACATATAAATCTGCCCTTTAGAAGAGCAACATTAAAAACGCAAGATTGGGCTCTGGATTACTGAAGGATAATAAAGAGGTTTTAAACAGCCATAACTCATTCTGCATGAAAATGACTCAGCAGTGCCTTGACCAAGCTGGAAACAGGACCTCTGGAAGCGATTAGGAGTGGACTGTCTCCCATCATGCCTTCCCTCACTAATCTGCTTGGGACAGTAGACATTCAGAGCGGGCCAGTGAAAGGAACTAACCCCAGAGCTGAGCCAGGAGACAGTGGCTCTGCACCTCTGCAGTCACTCTGCCTTTGACTTGGGAGCAGAGTGAAGGTTGGTGGCAGTGGCTCTGCTGGCACTGGCAGGTAACATCTTGCAAAGAAGCAGGCTATGCTGTGAAATACACGGTGTGGCCATCCTTGTGTCTGTATTGCAGTGATTTCAGGGGTTTCAGACTAGCTGTGGCCTTGTTATGTGGAATGACCATCCCCATTTGCAGTCGGAGCCCATTTGGTGCACTCCTGGAGTGCCTCTGCCCATTTGCTTTCAGGCAGAGCTACCCAGTTCACACAGCTGCAGAACGTAAGGAACATCAACTCTGAGGGCAGAATTGAGCCTTCTGCAAAAATTATTTTGCACCAAGTGTTTTTCAACTTTGTCCACTTGTGGGTTCATAAAAATATTGCTGATGGGGGTGGGGACTCGGTGATAGCAAGTGCAAGCCTGCTGACAAAAGGTTTGTTTTTCTTTTGCACTTTTTACAGACTCTTCACAAGTCCCTCCCTTCCCCAGACGTCCCCAGCTAAGAATCATTGGTTTCAGTCCTTTGGACCAGATTTGCGAGCAGAAGAGCTCTGTTCAGCTTGGTGGCAGTAGAATAATTCACACATGTTGAAATGTTCATTTCCTGGCTTTAGCTGCTTTGGAGCTGGACCTGTCTTACATGCTACGCAACTGCTTGGAACCCACCGGTCCACTCCTCCTTCAGGTACAACGCAAAGGGAGTGCTGTTACTTTGTTAGGAAAGAACCTAAAACAAACAAGCCGCCACCGACTACAGTTCATGTATATGGTTATGATTTTAAATTGCTAACAGGAGGCTACTTGGCTTTGCGTGGTAAGCATTGTCTGGCAGCGGATGGGCTCCTCTGATCTCCCTGAGCCTTGGATTGCTGCTGTGAGATTGTGTCACAACTAGTCATTAATTATTTCATCAAAAGCTTATTTTTCTCATTTCCTCATCATTATTTCCACCTAGTTTCTTATAAATTGAATGCAGTTATTGGCAAGGCTTGTTTCTCCCCTAAGTGGGGTCTGGGCTTTGCAGAGAAAAAGACTGACCTTAGAAAAAATGCACTGTTGATATATGCATTTCATGTGCATAGACTGAGTGAGAATTTATTGTATATATGTATAAACATTGCTCTGACTCTCCTTGTCCTCCCACTTACTCTGGAAGCAGATTGCCCTTTTTCCTACCTGTTAATAGATAGAAATATTGTCATTCTCACCAGGGGAAAGAATAAACAAGGAAAAGCAGAATGGAAAAAGAAGGTGAGTGCAGCTATCAGAAGATTCTAGTGGTACCTTCACCTCCTTGGGAAATATTTTTTAAAAGTGCCACAGTATTCTTGGAAAATAGAGACTCCTCCTGGTAATGCCAGCCTTGACAGACAAACGAGGACATCACTACTCATGGGAGATAATTACAACCTCAAGTGAGTTGGGAGAGCAAAGCCAAAGCAGTGGGGGAGGAGTGAAGCAGCCAAAAGGTCCAGAGAGGAGGCTCAGAAAGCTCTCCTGCCACCAGCCACTGAGATGCTAGCAAGGAGAGAGGAACGACTGGATCCAACAACCTCTATCCCCTCAGGGAACAAAAGCAGCCTCACAAGCACATTGTGGGTGACAACCTGAAGCACGGAGGCTACTGGGCCACAGTGGAATGGAGGTGAGTGGAATGCCCCAGGAGAGGCTCCCCAGGCAGCCCCAGAAACCCAACAGCCTGGCTGCTAAGCCAAAACAGCTACAAAATCTGTACAGACAGAAAGCTGCTGCTGCCACCCTTCCGCAGCCTGAAGCTGGAGCAGCCCTGCTGTGGGAGACAGGAATACGAGCAGCATATTGCTGTACCTACGTAACAGTCATCTTGGTGAAGAACCCAGTTGTTTTGGGGAAACACAGAGTCCTCTCCTCACAATATGTTCAGCATGTCATGTGCAAAGTAGTGAGGAATGTCAGCGAGATCCCTTCTGTGCCTGACTCAGCAATGGCACTGTGATAAGCGCGGTTTGTCCTGCAGCTTGTGCTAAAGAACGCAAGACTTACCACAAGGACTCCAACTCTTTCACAACACAAGAGCACAAGAACGTAAGAGCAGCCGCGCTGGGCCAGGCCAAAGGTCCATCTAGCTCCTGCCTCCAACAGTGGGCAAAAGCAAAATGCCTGGGGAAAAGTATGAGCACAGGGTAAGCACATACAATATTTCCCCTGGGTGCTCTCCCAGACGCCAACCATCTCCTGATTAGAAATTTCTGGAGCCAAGTATGTTTTTATGTACTTAGAGCCCTGTAAGCTGCCCTGGGTTGCATCCTTCAACAGTTTTTGTGCTTCCTCTAAAAGTTGTGCTCTCTGAAGACTTACTATCTCTCATACTTTATTTATTTGCTCTCCAGATACTCTTCACCCTCTTTATACTGGATGTATACACCCTCCATACCATTCATCTGAATTTTCCACTCTTAGTCTTACATGATCCTCCTTTCTTCCCCATCCTTCAAACTTTACCACAACCGATGAAGATCCTTGAAGCTCAACTACACCTACTGGGTCTGTCCATTACTTGAAACTTGACTCCACCATGCTCCAAACTCAAAACTTTTTGATCTCAGGATACAGCTATTGTCCTATGTTTCCTCACCCTCTCTCGTTCTTTCTGACCTGTCATTTTTGCAGTTCTCTGTCTAGGCCTGGTGCCCCTTTCTGAGGTTTATCTCCTCCCCAAATCTCTGGATTATCAGAAGTTCCCCAAAATTGTTTGATTCATGACAAGTGATGGCCCAATTTTCTGGTGTTGTCACCTTGTGCAAGCAAGGCTAGACCATAACATGTATGATGCTCCCAAAATAGGTGGATTAAATGTGCATCAGATTTCTGTGAAGGGTGAAAAAGACAAAAGTATTTTCTGTCTCCTGTGAAAGACCTATTGAAGTGCCTGCAAGCACTTATTGGCAGAGATCCCATTCTGAGGGGATGCTACATATAATGGGCCAGTCTTATGAATTCAGAACTGACAGTAAGGAGACGAGTCCCCAAGATCTGCACCACGTGGCTCATTCCCAGAAGCAGTAAGTCATTTTCAGTGCTACGACCATCAGGCAAGGAGTCTGTGTAAGAGATCACAGCTGTCCCTTTAGGGAAGGCTGTATTCATAGTTCATCCTGCACTTCCCCAGTGATGAATCACCTTTCCAAGAAAGCTGTTCCCATGGGTGCAGTGGGTTTAAAGAACAGCTCTTGCACCCTTGGTGATGAGTCAGGTCTCTGCTCTCTATGCTTTCTGTTGGATGGCCATCAGCATTGACACATAGAGCCCACTGCTGCTCTGCCTGGAGAAAAAAATACTAGATCTTCCTTACTAGTGCTACAAGCTTCAAAACTGCACTTTCCTTCTTCAGGGGAAGATGAACTAATCTGGTGAATCTAAGGAAGGTCATTATTCTTCTCACTCCTCATGAAAAGGAGGAGGTCACAGAAGGTCATTTGATTTTTCTCACTCCTACCCAGTAATCAAAATGAAGCATTGAGTCTCACTGGCTCTGGGCAAATTTTTTTCCCATTCACATGCTCCACAGATAGTTAGTATAAAGGGTTAATTTCTTGTCTGGTCTCTAACTCCAAAGGTTAAAGTCCTTTGCCTACAGAAATGGTACACTCTGGGCAGGGTTCTTGCAAGCACCTCCACATTCCCTTGTGCTGTTACTAAGACATAGAGACCATGTCTACGTATCTGCAGGAATCATGTTTTAATGCCCATCAGTGCCTGGCTTCTAAGAGCCAGTAAGTGTGTATCATTTCAAGTGGCATTTTTGTGAGCTGCTGAGTGGTGCCCTGCCAGAAGATATCTTAATTTAGAAAAGCAAATAGTGAGGCAAGCTTTGTCTTGCTGCACACACAGAGGATGTAGAGAAGTGTGCAGCTTAACCCTTGGAAACTCATTGCAAGAGCCATCACAGCACTTCTGGAGTGTCAAACCTCTGCCAAGCCTCTGCAAATGGCACAGGGAGAATCTGTACATATTCTAACCCTGCGGCACACTGTGACTTCAAAAGCCACCCCAAGCAGATGATCAGCTTCAAACTGGTCCAAAGCTGGAATAGCTCCTCCACTAGAAGGAACACACAAAGCACAGAGGAAAGCTATTATCAACATAAACAGAGTCTTATTTTGGCTTTGCCAGTTGTTGCCTATTTGTGTCTGGTGTGAAGTCATTGTCCTGCAACTAACAGCAGGCGCATGCATGCATGACACTATCAAAGCAGAAGGAGATGTTGTCATGCTCCACTGGAATTAGAAATCTTGCCAGGAAGAGGAAAGAATTTTTTTTAATATGTTGTTGCTACATCCCCATGTTTCTACAGAGCAGGAAAATGTTTCAAGAATTCTTCCTTAGCATCTTTATCAGTGTACAAGCAAAATAAGATTATTTTATAGCTATGGTTTATCTATGTAAAAAGTTGGAATAAAAAGGATACATAAAACCTACCTAATGCAAATATATAAATCAGCCATTGGCTGGAAATGTTTCACTCAGTTCAGGAGAATAATGTTATAATAACAGCATTACCCTCCACCCACGCTTTTCCTCTACCTATTCCTTTATATCATTCATATGTTTAAAATGCTATTCAGTATTTTTTTATAGTTTCTATATAGAAACTTTGAGTTCTTAGGGGCAAGGATCACTTTTTTTTTTCCCCCCAACATCTAACACAACAAGGTTGTGCCCTGGCTAACAGCCAAGACATCTGTTCCCAAATAAATATTAATGCTACACCTCAGCATGCACCCTCTGATAGTTGTCAGGGCTGTAATTCACAACACACATCTCACCAAGAGATTTTCCTGCACAGTACTCCAAAGCCCTAACAAGCTTTGAGCAGATGACAAAACAGTTTGGCAAGCTGGCAGTGAACAGCAAAAATGGACATTTTTGCAGCAAACCCAGAGATTTATAGGATCTCTTCTAGAATAGCAATATATTATGGAAACACTACACATCTGCATAATTGCGCTCGACATGATGCCATCTACTCCACACAGCCCACTGTGCTGGAACATGTGCACTTATCACCTAAGGTACACTGGGCTCCATTTAAAACACATTAGCACTAATCATAGCATCTTTTCATACTTTCTATGCAAGAATGAACACCAGGAGGAATGCATTTCTCTGCCTGCCCCGCCATGCACATGCTGAGACTATACAACAGCATTGGGTCCCACGCACAGCAGACCTGAGACTCAGCATGACATAGGTTATCTCCTTATGGAGGTAATATCACTATAAACAGTGCATGGATTTAATTTTCAACAATTTGACTGGTTTCATGCTAATTATTCCCTTTAAGAACTTTATACCGAGACATTCACGCCCCTAGACCAGCGTAGCTCAGACAAGCTGTTGTTACAGTGTCAATGCCAGCAGACTGTCTCAGAAGTCCCTTTGGTCACAGACCCTTCTCTCTGGTTGCTCACTCTCCTGCAGTTTCCATATTTTGAACACTTCTGAGCTCCATCTCGGAGCTCTCAGCTGCCACCAGAGCAAACGTGACAGAAGTGGCAAAGCTTCTGCCACATTTCAATCCCAAACCTCAACCACAGCAGGGGTATGAGCTGCGGGAGCCCACAGGTGCCATGCACCCACAGCATGCACCAACCCGTAAGGCTGAGCCATAGGCATCTCTGCAACTTCGTGCAGCTTTAGCACCACTCAATGAAATGAACTCTGAGTTTTTCACATTAAAGAGCAACTCTCTCCTTCCCTTTTGCATGTGTATCTTGTGGACTGTAACAGCAGCTGCACATGAGATGGTTGGAGCATAAGGGAGTTATAAATTAGTAAAATGTTAGAGCTCCTCTAGGAAAGGCACACAGAAACCAGAAAACTAAAAGGACCTCACAGGGCCAGTGCTATTTCTGAGATAACTCATTTGAAAGCAAAAGGGGAATAATAAATTTAAACTGAGGCAGAATTACACAATTAGGAGGGGCTGGGATACTACTCAGTTGACAGAGCCAGTGACAGAAGAGAGCCGTATCCATGTATCAAGAGAGGAACTGGACACATTTTTGGAAATGGAGCAAACTGAGGCATAAAGCCACTGGCCAAGGATAAATGAGCTGGGGGGAAAAAAAAAAAAAGTGATTTATATGTCCTGAGCTGATAAAGGCAGGTCTTGCTGGGCTCTTAGGGTAGACTTTCCCCATTTGTTAGTGTTCCTACATTGCTTGCATATTCAGTTCTTCCTGATGAGATTAAATGTAATGGCTTTGGAAGTGTGAGGCCAGGATTGCTTTGAAACTCTCAATCAATGGGATAAATCCTTCCCTGAAGTCAGTAGACTTAAACCAGTTTGGCAAAAATCAGTATTCAGCCTTTGATAACGTAACGTAACATAACATATAACACAACACTGTTTAGTTTAAGCAAAGGTAGCAGATTTGAGCTCCTGAGAATACATTGCTCATTCCAGAGAAGGGGTATTGTTTCTTTCCCCACCACTAAATATTTTTCTGATGCAATATTCAGTGGCAACCAAAGTACATATGGGCTGAAACACAAGCTGAAGTTTTACAGCTCCCACTGGTTCAGCATCTCTGAAAAGTCAGTACTGTGCATATGCACAGTCTCACCAGGGAAATAAGGATGATGCATCCTGGAGAGGAGATCAGCTCTTCCCTGGCTCACATCTAAACGTGTCCACTCAAGCACGTGTATCATGTCTACCACCACCACCTACTACGTGGAAATGAAAATCCTTGAACAAAGGGGAGGGAGGAGGCGTATGGGGGGTGTCTTCCCTCTAGACTTGTTAATGAGAATGAAAAGTTGCATCAGGCTTTCTCAGAAACTAATCTGTGGCTTTCAGGTCAACGTGGGTTGTTGTCAATGACAATTTGATTTCTGCATCAGCAGGTCACAGAGATCAGGTGGGGACAGAGGGAGTGCATGTATCAGCCCAATGAAGCAAGGCTGAGCTCTCTGTCCATTATCTCATTCCCCTCTGGTTGGCATTTCCCTGTCCTGAGTTTAGGGGCATCAGGAGGGAAGCAAACCTTTGAAAAACAAAACCCAGATGCACTCAAAGGCAGCTGTTGGCCACTCCTGGCTGGCAGCTGTGGTGCTTCCTGGACAGTTGAGGGATTCTATAAAGCCAGGAGATGAAATGACTGTGTAACACGCAGGGTGTTTACTAAAGGCTAGAGAGATGGGATAGTGGCTCTGATACCTGTGCTACCAATACTGCATTGATCTCCTCACTGCTACTGCAGGGCACAACAGCTCAGGCACTGGCTGCTCACCTCCTGGATCACTGTCCTGACATGCAGAGTCTACAAAAGATCTAAGGACAGAGGTCACAGCAGTAAAGGCCACCTGCAGCCTGCCGGGGAGGTGTGTGCCATTATAGTGTACTGCACTTGAGTGGCTGACTTTGCTTCAGGTTAGTGGTGTGGGCCTGGCTGAGAGTCCTCCCTGCTGGGTGGGCTGCTCTGCAAAACCATCTGAAATGGATGAAGGAGCTATTTTGTCAGAAGAAAGCATCAGACAAGAGGAACCTCCTGATGCAAAATGTGGTGTAGGATGGTAAATCTGTATCCTGGCTCTTGGAGTCAAAAAAGGGGAGATAGGCAAGAGTTGCACAGGATGAATTTTATATCCTCAGCCTGGAAGCCTGGCTATGCTGTAAGCACACCGGGACAGGAGGTCCAGCTACAGCTGCTGGTTGGCTCTGCAACAGTCTGGGGACGTTCTGGCCATCACACTTACGCAGCATTATCTTTCCCAGCCTCTCCTCAGATTCTGAGAGTGTTTGGCCTGGTTTGTCCTGAATGGATTTTGGATCAAGCTCAGAAAGTATGAGCATTTCAACAGAAGATGGTTGGTACCAGAGCTACTCAAATAACCTAAACCCAAGCTGATAAACTTTTATGACACATTTATAAATTAAGCAAGAGATAAGAGGAGATAACAGATTAGAGTAGATAAATCCCCTACCGTCCTCCACCAGTCCATGATACTGATCATACCAATCTCCAACTGGCTTTAGCCCAAAGCACTCAGTCAGACTCTGCAGGGTTGATGCCTAAGGTAAAGCATCTGGGGAAACATCATAAACTCAATGTAGATCTCCAGGTTGTGGCCACGATTCCCAAATAATAAACACAACTTTCCTCCCAATGAAACACTGAGCAGATAATAACAGCTTTAAATACAACTCTTACAATAAAACACTTAAGTAAACCAGCTTGCAGTCTGGATTGTGACTGGAGTGAGGAGAGCAAGAACTTGAAGACAACACTGATAGGTAGTGGCTGAAGAAATCTCAGAGGCTAAAATTGCTACTAGCATCCCAGGTTTAGACTCTGATACTAATGATGCAGAATTATAACTGCTCTAGCAGAATTGCAGGACTGGAGCGTAAAAATCAGTTCAAGAAACAGCTGATATTTAATAGTGCACACTAACAGCAAACTGATCAATTCTTCTTATCTTCATGATCTTGACACATGAAGATGCTCCAGCTATGCAAGTTGTACACTGGCTGTATGCCCAGCTGGGGAGGTCTGTAGCACCTGACTGAAGAAATTCTGCATTTCCTGACTTGCTCTTACTTTTCATACATCTTGGAAGAAACACCTATATATAATAAGGTACATTTCCCTCTCTGTCTTAAAACAAACCCAGAAACAGACAGAAAGTGGCTTCTGGCCAGGACTTTCTTCAAAACATCTGCTTTGCAGCTCAGTCGGGCTCTGTGCCCTGTGAAACCAGATTTTAATGAAGAAGGAAAGGAAGAGGAAGCAAAATCACCTGTGGCTTTGCTTCTGAAGAACTGGATGGTTACATTAGGCTTGGTTTAGCCTGGCTTTGAGCACAGGTGTCAACTAAAGAAAATGTGTTGCTTTTCTGATCTGCATCTATAGATTTAGTGCAAGGAGTGCATGCTATCATAGGAAGGAGTCTATTGCAAGTAAGTCAAGTAAGTTCATGCAGTATAAAATTCTCATTAAGTTGCTACATTTTGAACTTACACACTGTGCATCATAAATGTGTTACTGGCTATCGTTGTTCCTACAGGTACAGCCGAGTCAAATTGTAACCCATGTGAATTTGAAAATGTCAAGAATTAGCACCTGCCAAACACCTTGGAAATTACTCTGAGTTTCACTAAATCTTAGTGCTAAATCCTCCTATATAACCTGAAGAACAGATCTCTCTTTTTAAAATGTGCTCAGTGTTGTCTGCTTGGCTACCAGCTGCTGCTATCTGCCTGCTGTGGTTGGTAACTGTAAATGTGGGGGGCCATTTTGAAACCAAAAGAGATTAAAGACGAGAAGAGGAAGTCCAACAACTTGAAGATGCTATCATCAATCCACAGCTGGCCGGGAACAGGAAGCAAGGGGAGATGGCATACACAACATAAGAGCCTCCATGGCAGAAAGACAAACAAAAATTAAAGGCTGTAGAAATGGTAGAGATTATTTCTCTATGGGCATCATTATTGCTTCAGGCTGGTCATTTGTGAATAAGGAGCACGCACTTAGAGCGTGGGCTCTCTCCCAGTGCAGATGAGGCACAGTTTGTCTTACAGCATAAACACTTTTATAGCTGGTTTAGAAAGGGAGCAGGGCGAAGCGCAGATGAAGAATAATGGTCTGCAAGGAACTTGAGGATCAGACTTCATTCCCATGAATGTCAGAGCTTTGTATTGACCACAGTGGAAGGGTATTCAGGTCGTGAATGGTTTCATCACCAGTTTAATTAGAGCAGAAGAAATGCAAAACAAGACATGGCTTCTCATACACAGCTTGCAGGGAAACATAATGTTATCATCACCTCAGGAGCCTGCGTGCAATGGAAAAGCTGCCATTAGGAGAAAGGCCATTTCAGGCCAAATATGAAAGAACCAGATGTGGGAAGGCAGAGCAGTCCCTGAGAAGAGGCCTGGAAAGGCGGGCGGGATGGATGCACTGAACCACAAGAGCAGCAGTTTCAGCAGAGCTGCTTCACTCCTTCCCAGCACTTGGGCAGAGGTGAGGCCTCTGCTCAGGATTCACAGGAGCACGTCTGCTTGGGGTGGAATGATGTGTGTGCTTTGGCTGTGGCCTCCTCTGCACCTGGACCACGGTGCAGTGGTAGTCAGCAGCATGCCACGCCATCCCTGCTGCAGCTGCATGGACAGAAGGGACCTGCAAAGAGTCTACAATATTTTTCAACTCCTTGTGACCCCTGAAGACCAGTGTAAACAAGAAAAACTCTCAAGCCTAGGAAAGGCAAAGCATTCAGGATAGTGCCAGGCACAAGACAAGGAAAGGAAAGCATTATGCTCTGACTTGCCGCTGGTGGAGTTTGGCCAGCTCCAGGGATCTGACCCACAGCTCATTAAACACTTCACAGTGCAGTCTGAATCTCTTTTTATGTTTTGTTAAGGCCATGAAGTAAATTGTACCTGTAATACATTTGCATGTGTAGCTTGCATCAGATTGGATTAAGGTATAGAAAGCTTCTTAAGCACAAAAGTGCCCATTGTAAGAGTGCTGTCATTAATGACACTGTACTCATTTAGAGCAGAGTTCAGCCACAGCCTGCCTAGCGTCACTGTAAAGAAATCAAAGTGGGCACATTCAGCCTAAACTCTAATACTCAATATCTGCACCAGTGAGGTAATTATGGTAATCCCTTAATTACTGGCACCAGGAGAGGAAAACCTGCCTGGCAAACAAGCTCACCCTATAAAAACAGAAGTTCACAGGCCTAAGAAAAGCTGAATAGTTATATCAGCATGAGTAAAAGATAATCAAAAGGGGAGACAAGTGAAAAGAAAACATTTTACATAGAACTTTCTTGTCTTTCCTGCTTGTTTGCCATTGCCCTTTCCAGCAGAAACACAAGATTGATTTCACAGACTTCATTGAGGTCCCTCAGTGTCCCAGCTCTTCTTCATCCCTGGCATCACATCTCCTGGGAGAGCAAGAACATGGAAAAGCATGGGGAAGACACACCAAAACTCATGCTAGCTGAATCACAGCCCCTTGCTGTAACCACGAGCTCCTACTGGTTCCTGCACAGCAAACAGAGCAGAGCAGGCAGCAGCACGGTGCTGTCCTGACTGGCACTGGGTGCTAACAGGAAGCCCAGAAGGACTAGATAAAAACTGAAAGGAAATGAACCGCACCAGATGCAATGAATTTCATGGAGGACTAGCCTGTGCCTGAGCAGTCTGCCCCAAATGAGGAGCTGCGCATGGCTCTGCTGCCTCAAAAGCAAAGCGGGGAGAGTGTGGACTGTGAGTAACCGCTTGTTTCCTGTTCTCTCCCCACTCCGCGATGGAGCAACTTGTGCTGGCTGTGCCAGTTACCTTCACCACAGCACTCAGTGTCTCATCCTGGCAGCTCTGCTCTGGGCTGCAAAGGGGAAGGGAACCACATGGTGCCGGGATACCGCCCTGTCAGTGTAGGGGAACTGCTCCGTGAGACTCCCGTCACCCCTACTTGGGTTGGGGAAGTCAGGGGTGCCCCGGGTGTCACATAAAGCAAGTGGTGAGCCTGGCCTGGGAGAACATGGGTCACAGCCCAGGAAAAGTCCCAGGAACTGGCTTGGTCAGAGAGGAAGGGTCTCAGATTCATACCCAAGAAATTAATCTTCTTGGAAAGATTAAAAAAATTATGATTCTCCAACAACTTGGTGTCACAGAACACTAGGGTGCTTTGATTGCATTAAAGTTTCCCTCTTCGATTGATAAAAAGTACGTCCACAGACTTTTAACTCTAAAAGGACTTGGGTCTGTGTTCTCTTCATCAGAGCTCCAAAAGTGATGATGGGGAACATACCATGCTGAACTGCATAGAAAATGAACGCTTGGCTCAGTCTTTGCTAATAGTGCATTCAGGACTGTTCACTAATAACAAATCACAACTACAGCATAGCACACACTGTACTTGAACTACAAATCACTGCAAAATTACTTAAGCAAATTTGTTAAAATAGAATAAAATATGTCAAACAAAGCACTGAGCAAACTGCCATACCAATCTTCCCTCAACGCGACGTCACTCATTGGTCATTTTTTCTGGTCTTTGGCTTTTCTCAGTTGCATGCAAAAATTTTATCCTGGTTAATATCAGGTTACTCATCCAAAAATTCACAGGCAGTTTTGCCTTTGTTTGAATTGCTAGAGGTATAGACAAGCCTACAATGGGGTCCAGACACGTGTTTAATTGATTAGGGAACATGATAAAGCCATAGGGGAATACGAGTTTTATGAAACAGAACCAAAGTGTATAGCACCAGCACCACTGTACACACCATCAGTACAGATCTTCCACTTCAAATGACCAGACCAGTTATAGCATCCGGGGGTTCTGTTTCTCAGAGAGGAGGTACTGAGGGAGACAGAAATGAGCACAAACCTGGTAGAAACTTCTAGTATTAATTAAAACAAAACCTGAGTCTGGTGTCCTTTGTGACTTACACTCTGAGAGGGGAGTTACATGCAACATTTTGCTGCAAGTTGCCTTGTTCTGTGATTATAAAAATGAATATAAACCCTTGAAGAATAGTTCTCATATTTGCTCTTCCAACAGCAAATATCAAGCCAAGCTTATCAGCTCTACTGACTTCAGTAAAGATACCCCCAGACTAAATTTGGCTTGCTGACCTCTGCGCCTCTTTAAATTTGGAGTAAATGTTATTAGTTGTGAAGATGACGGGCTGAGCCAGACAGAGCAGGCACGTGCTGTGCAAGCTTCCCCACAAAAGTTCTGCTGATACAACAAAATCCTGACCTGCAAAACCTCTGCTGGTCTTACAGTCTGCCTTTCTTAAAGAGAAACTGTTACTAATGTGACACTAGATCCAATTGTTCTGTGACAATGAGCACATCTCTCCTAGGAATTAGACCAAGCATACTTCGGGGGCAATCCAAAGCAGCCTTGAATTCTGCTGTGGGTCTAAAAGAAAATAAAGCCTAATTAAATTTGCAGGGTAAAAAATGCCCCCATCATTCTTAACAGAAGCCTGATTTTCAGGCTTCACCAAAGACCTCTCCAAATCTAGGCAAACCTACCAAAAACTAAGCAAGCCACACCTTGCTAACAGTTTTCTGGAATGCTCCAGTAAGCTAGTAAAGGAGGTAAGATAAAAGTGAAATATTTTCATGAAGGCTCATTAGAAGTGCAGCTATCGTGATGGATACGTGTATCTGGCAGTGCAGAAAGACACAAGCAAAACTGTTTGAATACATTCTGCCATTTTTTTGTGTCCTTGCTGTCTTGGTCTCTGTCTTGCCCTCAAGCTTAATAATGAAGTGATTCTATAGAATGGGTGGACTAGAGAATTGCATATATGTGCTTTGCTTAATTGCCCATTGCATGCTGTGGTTGATCATGCAATAACAATGAATCCATTATAATTAAATCTGGGAATTATTAATTGATTCCATTGACACATACTGTCGTCTTCCATAGGAGCTGCAGGAATCTGTTCTCTTTAATGAAATTGCGCTAGAAATCTTGGGGACTGTTTGAAGTCATGTAAGACAGAGATGTACCTGTGCTAGGTGTTCCTAGTGAAGATTAGGTAATTACTTTTGTGTAGGAATAAAGGCTTGAATGCACAGCGTAATCCCTAGGTTTGTTTAGCTTTTTAATGTAAAAAATTAAGGACTTAACTTGTTTACTGCCTAACTATAGATCGGTTTGTGTGGAGATGTTTATAATGAAATTCAGCAGCAAGGGAGCAATATAAAAACCAAGGAACTGGAACCGATCTCAGGAATAGAAGTTCAGTATTGTCCTAATAATTATGCTGGCAGCTGTATTTGCATGAAGCCAGGCTTTTTCTGTAGTACTCAATTAAGGTTATTCAGCTGCCTTGATGTGTTTAGAAACAAAACCACTGGCATCCAAATAAGGCTAATAACAAAAATGCAATATGATGTTTCCCATTTCCAGCAAAGGGTAAGAGAACAGATGTTCCTTATGTTGCCATGTTTCACCAGCACAGGGGGGAGCTGAGAAAGTTTGCAATTCATAGTGACAGCGCCATTAAACTAATGTAGTGCAGAATGTGTGCGATGGAAGCATGCAGCTCTGAACAATCTGTTTGGGCACAGAGGAGAGGATGGGAAGAACTACAATTGACCTTTCAGGTTAAAAAAGAAAAACAAACCAAGAAAAAATTCCTCTGGCCTGTCCCATATTGCACAGAGTAATCAGATGTGGGACTGCTAATGGCATCCCAGGCTCCTTTTGTTGCCTGGACATCCAGCCTGGGCTACGGACCTTCCAGATCCAAAGGGAACCAGTTGTTTTGCCCTGTCTCCCTTGGCTCCCGAGTGGGAGTGTCGTGCACAGTGCCTCTCAGGAAGGCTCTGTTCCTGCAGTTACAAAAGCAAAGCCACTAAAGAGGATGGTCAGCAGTGTCAAACAGCTACCTCGAGCCATGAAATGATCTCTTCATCTCTCATAGACAGCACATCTGCTGGTCCATGGCAGGACACGGCACTACCAGTGCGAGATGGACCAACACAAGGTGGCAGTGCTCTCAGAAAATTGCCATGACTTCACTGGGATCTTCCAGAGCCAGGGTGCCTGCTGGTACTGGTCCCTTTGGCATGGCACAGCCGTGGAATGGCCGTGGCGTGGCCAGGCCCCTACGGCCACATGTCCCCTGTGGCGCATGGGTGTGCCACAAGGCCAGCTGGCAGGGGTGGTGGCTGGTACAAGGAAACGACAAATCTTCACTGGGATGTGACTGCTCCCTGGGCCTACAGCTGTGGGGATGTCCATGGGGACCTGACCAGTGGAGCAGGGGCTGGAAGACTGTGTAGGATGGGGCAGCAGCCTTTACTTTTCAAAACTGTTTGTTCCTCCACAGCAACTTCCTGGTGATGGATATTTGCAACATGTCTGCCACATGCACTGCCACAAACAAAAGCCGCAGAGCAAAGCACCACCGAATTGGACCTTGTACACAAGGCCCCCTGCCCCAGCAGGCTGAAGCACATCCTGCACGCTCTTGGTGGGCTCTTCCAGTAGGACAGCCATTTGGCTCCCTGCAGTGCTGAGGCCTCAGCACCACTGTGGACAAGGGGGACTCAGTGGAACAATTAACCCTAGCCCTGGGATTGCCTGTACTCCCCAGGGAACATCAAAGTCCTTTTGGAGCCATCCTCCAGCCCTCCCTGGGCAGCCCAGGGGGAGCATCTCCTGCTGGAAATCCCCAGAATGAGCTGAGCAAACTGCTGAGCAAACATATTCCCCCAAGGAGATCTCCCCTCCTGAACTCCAGTCATCCTAATATCCTGGGGACCTAAACCCAAGTGCAAAATATTGTATGACACGTTAGCACATTTTGGGGAGAGGGGAACAAGGAACCACAGACTGCATCCACTCCCTTCGAAGTCTCTGCCAGTGTTCAGTAAATAGTTCAGGCGTCGCCACTGGGGCAGGCTGGGCAGACTGCTGGAAGACACACAATATCAAGCAAAGGGTAGATCTCCAGTGAGGCAGATGAGATCAGGGCCACCAGCAGAGAAGGAGACACACAGAAACCAGTGGCCGCCAAAGTAAAGCATCAAATGGATCCAATATTGGTTTTACTTTTTGTGCAAATTCCTTGGGAAGGCTGCGAGTGCCCGTGCTGCCTGAGCAAGCAGGTTGCACTCCAGACTGCTCCTGAGTAAGCACCACCACCTCTGAGGGGTGCTGAACACCTCCTCAACCACAGCAGGTCCTCAGCACTTTGCAGTATGAGACCCTTTGACAGATATGGTGTATTTTCACTGACCTTCTCCCAAATGCATCTTGCCTTGGCTCACACTGCCAAAGTAAATAAATAAATAGACTAACAAGCAAAAATGCCTTTACCGGACATTATTCTGGGCTGATTGGTTGTGAAACTTTACTCAAAACCCCAAAACCACAGAAACTGCCAGTTTTCCAAGCCCTGTGTTTTTCATAGCTCTCATAGCATTCTGAATAGTTTGCATTATTTCAAACAGAGAATAAATATACATTTAAACTGGTTGGATTATTGACACAGCAAAAAAAAAAAAAAAAAAAAAGGCACTTAACTCCTTGTTCTGTTTCTTTTTCCCATGAAGTGAAATAAGAATCAACACCACTGAATTATGCCTTGGACTTTCACATTTACAGATGTAAATTACTCACAACAGCCAGAGTGCCTGCAAATACATTCATTGAATAAAATTTATTGAATAGGTGAACTTTAAATTAAAAACAAATCAGAAATCACCACTTAGTCTCTTAGTCAGAGAAAGCCCATCCTAATGACCCTGGGCACTTGCACAGTTTTTTTCATTGTGTTACACACCACATTCTCTAATGCTGGCACATCAGCCAAGCTCAGTGAAGCACTTTGGGCTGCAGTTCCCCCTGTTTTATAAACGGAGTTTTATAGAGACAGGTAATTTGGCCAGAACCATGCCTAAGTCAGTGGCAGTGGTAAGGAATCTCAACCATCAACTCTTTGCTCCTGTATTGTTAATGAATGGTATTTGTTGGCCACAGACTTGACTTCTAAGGCCAGAGGTCTGCAGTAACATCCTGATGGGGCATAGCTTTTTGTGAAGCACAAAGTGCTGGTGCCCATGCCATGCCCTGGCACACCCGCTTGTCTGAGCTCATCCAGGCTGCACACTCAACCCCTGACCAGGGTCACACACAGCCACAATGCCTTAGGGAAAAAAAAAAGGCATGCCTGAGCTGCCAGTCCCCTACTGGGAAATCAGGCACAGAAGGCAATTTCTCCATTATTCCTTCAGAAATGCTGTTGTATTTCATACGGTCATAATTCCATAAATTCAACACAGTGCCGAACAATCACAAAAGGCTACTCAAGGACAGGACAGACGTCTGGGAAGGAAAACCAGTCTGTTATATTTGGAGATCCTGTTCTAATGAGTAACCTTATACAGTTATTCAAATACAAATGTCTGGGTAGCTAAAGTGTCATATGCGATTAAATCTCTGCAACAAATTATGTTAATACTGTTACTTCAAGAACACAAATTAATTAAAAAGTTACAAAATATAGGCATGGAAATCATCTCGTCTAGAACCTGTATAGACAGTTTCCCTTTTCATACAATAGTCGGATTAATTACTAAAGTTGCAAGAAAATGAGAACCCTTGTTAAGTAAGGTATTAGAGACTTCACGAGTCTTCACTGAGTAACTCACTCTCGGTACTCTTTATGCACGAGTGTGACATGAGGAGATATTCATAAAGGAACATTAACATTATTGCGTCCTTATGTCTGTTACTAACTGGAACTTTGAAATTATTTAAAGAGTTTTGCTGAAAATCAAGATAAGTTTAATTTTCAGCACTTGCTCTCTTCCTCAGCATTTGTGCTGTTCTCTGGCTATAAGCAGTGTAAATTGAAATTTTTTTTTTCAGCTTCTTTTTTTTTTTTTTCTGACCTGTTTCATCCCCTTGCCTAAACAATTCTCTTAAGAGATGGAAAGTCAATGGCATTTGGGTGGTTGCTTAAAATCAGGAATTTATTTTATTTCCAGGATAGGGAAGTGCTTTCCTGAAATGGGGTCTTGGTCCGAGTTTCACTTCTAGTGAAAAAATGCTTTCTTTAAAGTAGTAATAATTGAACTGTGGAAAGAAAGTAAATGCAAACAACTTCAGTTAAGCTTAAGTTGTTGCTTTTTAAACAGCAGCAAAAGAAAATCCATTTCAACTTCAGTTGTGCTCTGGGTCTAGAACTGTTCAAGTCTTCACACAAAAACCCATCCTTTCTCTGGGACAAAAAGAGTGGTTGAAAAGGGTCAGATACGACTCTGACATAGGGAAACTTCTTTGGGCAACAGGTCCCAGGGATCCCAAGCGGACTCACTGAAGCTAACGGCATTCTGCACAGGTGCCTCTTTCTAACTGTGCAGGACAAGGGCCGTAAATAGTCTTCTAAATCAAGTGAAACTGCAACAGACAGAGGAGCCAGGGCTGCTTTCCACTGAAGAGCCAAATGCCTTCAGGACTGCCTGGGTTTAATACAGAGCATGCAACCAAAAGTCTTTTATTTATTTCTTTGTTCTTCTGAGCTGAGGGAGGGATGCGATTTTTCTTTTCATGCTGCTGCAACATAGTCACCTATTAAAGTTATGGTTGTGCTCATTCCTGGAATTTGTAATGGATGGTAATTGTGCCTGTAATAGTAATATTGCTTTCAGCCAGGCTTTAGCTTTGCTGCGATGCATTCCTTACTGTCACTCAAATCCGGGGATAATAATGAGGCCGAGCTGGTTTTATCACAGACAATAAAAAATGAATACACATTATTGACGAAAACAAAGTAGAACACTTCCCATCAAGACTATTGAAATGTAATACATATGGGCTAATGAAAAAACAAAGTACTTGGTGATTAATTTGGACATTAATTAAAGCCTATATTAAGATACATCTATATAGTGCCAGAAATTAATGCGAGGTCCCTGCATCTCTCTGATTTCATTGAGAAATTATAGCAGCTCAATAACTTTGGAAAACATCACATGCCTTAAAAGGGATCTGCAATGCATTAGTAAGTGTCACGATGCTTTAAGTAAATCAACTGCTCCAGAACCATCCCTGATTAACGTCTGGTAGCCCAGTGTTCACCAAATATGTAGAAGGCATACAGAGGCATTGTTTCTAAATTATTCAGTCCTTATTTCTAGAGATGAGATTATTCGTTTCTGCAACTTTACAGCAACTTTACTGACACTAATCTCCATTTAATCTGCAAAGCTTTTGGACCCTGAATTTGACATGACCACAAAATGGAAGTCTGGCTAAGTCCAGGCTGCAAATTTGAGCTCTCATATCTTTCCTGATATGAACTAATGGTATTTAACTGGGCTTTTGCACAAAGTGGAATAAGAGTGTGGGCAAGCTAGAAGTTAACTGTACTTTTAAAAACATTTTGACATCTTCATTCAGGGCTTGGTGCAACAACCAACACATATTACTACAGCCTAAAAATAGTAGGAAGTAATAATTCTCAAGTGCTAATACATGCAAACAGAATGGGCAGCTCAAAAGGTGAAATGATGCCTACCTCAGTGGGATACGAACTTTAGGAATCACCTTCCCAGAAAAAAACCAAACCAAATCAAACCAAAACAAAACACCAAACAACAAAACCAACCACAAAACTGAAACAGAAACAAGAAAAAAGCACAACCGAAAGAAACCCCACCAAAACCAACCAACAAAAAAAAATCACACACGCACACATACATATAAAACAACCACCCAAACCAGAAAAGAAAACCCAAACTAAAAATAAGATTTGACACTACTTCTACTTGTGTTGGGCTTAGCCAATTGGTAATGGAATCTATACAGCTCTCCACCTCACCTGGAGTTCCTCTCACTCCTTATACTCTGACTGTCATGTCAATGCTCTTCTTTCCCCAGGTCATTTTAAGAATGAATATGCCATACATAATTCTCTTCTAAGCCTATTACAATGGGCTACAACAGAAACAATGGTGAAATGGCTATGAAATAATGATGAATTGGGCATGTGGTACACGAATGTGTGCTTCATCAGTGAGTGCCTCTGGGTGTCTCTGAGGTGAATCTTACTTGTTGTGGTCCATTATTATTCTTTTCAGCAGGAAGACCTTTTCTGCTGAGCCATGGTCCCTCTCACTCCAGGCTCCTGTTCTGCATTTTATGGCAATGCTGTTTCCCAGTGCTGTTCCCAGATACTTTTACCCCACATTCAAGAATAGGAAGGACCCTGATATGGGTCTGCTGCTGTTACTTGGTGGCTATGTCAGAATGTCCTATCATGGCGTGTCTCAACATCAGAAAATATACATTGCAACAGCATGGAGCTGTGGCTTATGGCCAATCAACTGTTACGATTACACTACTGTGCTGAGCTGCTTTTGCATTTCTCTGTGAGGAAACCTTTCAGAGGCCCTGAACTATGTTTCATAACCTTTTCTGGTTTTACATGTTAGACTCATCTTACTCACTTGCATCTTCCCCTACACAAGTTCCCTTTGGGAGTCTCTGGGACACGCTGATATGGGCAGTAGAAAAATGGTCCCTCCATTAATAAGGACTGTTCATCAAGTGCATGTTAAGGGGACAGCGTTCGGGACACCAATGGGATCTGGGTGCCCAACTTCTTTTCAACAGAGAATCAGTTCAAAGCCCTGGCTGTGTGAGAATGGCTGCCCAGTCTCCCAGATTCCTTATAGGGATTGTACAACCAGAATATAGAAACCAGCTTGGGTTGTGTCAAAGGCAGTCTCCTTTCAAAAGCTAGTATTTGAGTGCTAAGGTCCTGCCTAGAATAAGTTAATTTAGGTACAATACTAAATAATTAATTTTCAAAGTGTGTGTGAAACTGTTCATAAGTAATTGAATCCTAATAGAATTACATTCAAATACATTGATGTTCTGTCTTTAAAAATCCAGTAATAACAAATTTCTAAAATGGAAAAAGCTGAAAAGATGAACAAGCCTTGGTAAAGTAGGAAGAAAGTGAAAAGTCACCTTTCACATAGATCGTATCTATTTATCACCTGGATATATTAAAAATCTCTCATCTTCTTCATTCACTCTTGCTATTACCAAAGAGAAATTTGGTAACAGGATCTAAAATACAATGTCACACAATGGATAGCACATTACTATAGTACATATTGATCTAATATGAACACATCTATTTTTTATAGTTGAAAAAACTGGGAGATAAATGAGGCCTTCACTTCTACCTAAGCTAAGCACAGTGCTCCTCCTCACCAGCCCCACATCAACCAGGCATTGAGCAGGTATGCAAAAGTCCTCATTTGCAGTGCACACTGTAGCCTATAATCATAGTAATCCTGTAAGGCAGTGCTCCATGGCTGCCAAAGACATTAAAAAACTGGAAATATTACCTTTTTTTTCCCCTCCCCAAATCAACCCCAAGGCAAAATGTGTTTCTTTGCCAGATATTTTCAGCTCTCCGTGGATTAGCTTCCCAGACGGGGGTAACCAGATGCTTTACACATGTTTCTAAACTGGCATTAAAGGTGTGGCCTCTGGTTTTCAGTTTTTTAACCTATCAAATATCTTCAAAATTTTGGAGGCTACGCACTGTTGACCACTGATCAGTAGCCAGGAAAAACCCCATCAAGTACCATTCAGGTCTTGTTTTCATTTGGGTCACTTGTAGCTCTGGCTAGAACAGCCTGACAGGCTAGCACAACACCAGAGCAAGAATTTGGGTGCTGCCGGCTACAGTGCTGGTGAAAATAGCCTGAAGTGATTTTCAGTCCTGAAAGAATGATAAATCCAACACCTCAGTGCAAAGACTGATGTCACAGCTATCTTCAAACACAGTGCCACTCTTTGCTCTGAAATGCATTTCACTACAAAACAGCTGGGAAAATCAGTGCCCCAAAATGAAGTACAAGTTGACCTGTAAATACTTCCTCTCTGCATCACACCACAACAATAAAATGTCAGAAATATTGAGGAGCCACCGAGCCATATAAATTATTTATACAAAAGGATGCCCTCAGCAACACTAGGAGTTCCCTGCAAGCCAGAGACGAGGTAGACAACAAAAGAAGCTGGAGTCTTATGTAAGAAAGCTCAAATAGATAAGATCTCCTGAAATGTGTGGGCCAAAGCTATGGGTAGGAAGTGGGGACACATGATGTGGTGGGGCAGCTGGCTTTGAGCAATGGTCTGATCCTGCTCTGAGCCACTGTTACTGAGCACAAGCCACACAGCAGCATGATGTGCTTTGGTGTGTCCCATGACAGTCCTGCAGACACCGCTGGCCTTTTGAACTAGCAACCGGGGCTCTCCTGGTCCACTGGGACTTTACCACTCACTCCATTAGGACCTGGAAAGAATTCATCCTATGGCTTTAGACGCCAGTTGCTTATTTGTTAGTATTGTTTTTATTATGGCAGCCTCAAATGGCCCAAATGTACAAGAGTACCACAGGGTTCAGCCTTGATGAAAAGCAGATGAGGAGCCAGACCCTGCCTCCAGTCATAAAGTGCAGAAAGTTGATGTAGCAATGCAACAAGGCTTTTGTGTGGTTTCCTTCTCACTACCCCTGTCTCTTGCTTCCTAGGGGATGTAGGAGACAGACTCCTGGTACTACTTTGCAATATTACTATTAAGAGGACCTATTTTTAAGACAGTAGAAACCAAAGGCAGCTCCTGCCTCCTTTGGCCATAGCCAGGTCCTAACATTCCTGTCATATTCACCAGTACCCTGTATTACCAAGAGGTCCAGTGTTGTCCACAGGGTTGCTGCTCATGCACATATAAAATGAGAGGTGCAAAGAACTGTCTCTAATCATCATTTAGCCACAATTGTCTTGTTTGTGCCAGGTTTTAAACGTCACAGTTCAGCCATTTTGGGGGAGGGAGACTCTTACCAGAGATCTGTTCACAATGAGGTGGTTCAATTTATGCTGGGGAATGTGTAAAAGGTTCCTCTCCCACACACAGAAGTGGCTGAAGAGATCTTGCTCAACCATAGCACAGAGAGTGCCGTACCCCACTGCACAACAGAAGCTGAACTCAAGAAGTTTCAGCAAACATAAATACACAGTTTAGGAAATTAGGAGCCTGCTAAAAGCAAGGATTATAATGGAAAATATTTTGCAACCCTAACTCTTGCTGTTTCTAGAGAGATAAGCAGAGGATAGCCAAATTGAAATCCAGCTAAAACATCTGGACTAATTCTTCTGCAAAATGTCCGATAGATTTTTTATTAAAAACACAGTCAGTGCCCTCAACAGCCCAACGCAATATAAAAGCAATGCAGGGCTATTGACTCAAGCCACCTACAGAACTAGTAATACCACTTCCCCCAGCGTTTACATTACACCAAGAGGTTTCCCATTCAAATTCAGATCTGAGCCAGCCCTATTTAGCTGGTCAGTTCTGGCAAGATTATAACAGAGATCTGACTTCACGATGGTTTCTATAACATTTCAAACCCTTTTTTTTTTTTTTTTTTCACTGAGGCAAAACTGTCCTAATACATTTTTTTAAAGTACCACTGTTAATAACATAAATACAATAAATACAGAAGTGACAAATACATTTGTAATTGAACAGCTAGTTTGTGGTATTAGCATAGACGAAAATGTTTCAAGCCTATAATACTGTCAGTAAGAATTACTTTAGGTAACAGCTTGGGATCAGTTACTTCCTCTAAAATTGGAAATTGCTGAAATTACTCCAATTATCAGAGCTCTCTGGGAACAGTATATACACATACCACTTGTCCTCTGTGCTGTTTGGGAATATTTTAACTAATAGTGAATTATGGACTATCCATAACTGGCTATCATTATTTCAGAGAAAGCTTTTAATCTAAATCTGATTAAAAGACCATTTTTGTTTCCCACGTTTAGAGAATACAGCAGATGTGGATCTGAATGCTGTTATGTTTGCTAATAGATGCAGGACACATGGTAGTGTGGTATTAATAAAGGTTTGGGCCAAGATTTCAAAAATAGGAGCCTAATTTTAAGATTCCACCATCCATATTTAGTGTTGGAAATGAACAACCTTTTTTCACAGAGCTCCAGCAGCTCCTATTGAAATCAGTGGGTGTCAGAGCTTTTGGAAGTTGAACCACTAATTCACAAATCCCAAGGGAGAGTTAAGAGCCAAATTTTCATCTCCTCATGTTTGAAAATCTAGGGATAAGATTCTGTGTGTAGCAAATTTCCCATTCATTTCAATGGAGCCAGGATTTCTCTCTGATCTGGAGCTGGTTCTGAGAAAACCAGGTTACCCTGAGACACACAGCCAGAAGTGAGTGGTGCAGATCATTCCAGCACAATAAAAGCATGAAGTCATCCCAGAGATACCAGGGATTTTGTAGAGTAACAGCTGCTATTTTAGATATATTTTTTTCACAGTTCTAACAGTCATCTTAATATATTTATTTCTTTTCATTTTCCTGTGTTCTGAGCATTCTTATACACGAGGAAGTAAAAAATAATTTTCACCTGTGGGAGGACATGCTCAGAATCAACACTACGCATATGATCTAACTCAAAAACGCAGTACACTGCAGAGACTTCTCACAGCTTGTCAGCTTCAAAGGCTCTGTCATATCACGGGTGACTTTCAGGGACCTGGAATGTAAGCTCCTGTGGTCTCAGAGAGTTCATTTTTCTCTAATTACTCTTACTGAATTTGCCCCAAAATACCTTTCTAGAAAGCATTTCTACAGCTACCACAAGCATGAAGAGGGGCTTCTCAACAGCAGAAGAGCAGCTGAGGAAGAAGCAAGAACCAAAGCAGGTCTTTGCCCTTTGCTCAGCTTCTTCACCTCTGAGACTAAGGTCTGCTTCCAGAGCTGCTGCTGGCAGCTGAGACTGCACTGAGCTCTGGACATATTTTATACATGTCCTTATGGATGTGAAACTCTGGAAGACTCGGGCAGATTCACTCCCTGCCTATGTCATCAAAACCAGAGTTACACCCAGTCAGGCCAGCAGCAAGCCCTTTGGCTCCAGCTGGGGTGAATCATGCCAGCGTGGAACCTGATTCTTCAGGGGAGATAACATTGTAGCTCAAATTTTTTAATAAACAAGGCTGGGCTTGAGCTTCCTCTGGGTAAAACCACACAGGGCCTCTTTCAGTTTCAGGAGGTGAGAACCAAAATGATACTCTGCCTCCAAACAAAAGCTCACTTTTATCAATTTCCAGGATTTTCCTAATGCCAATGCCGTGGTTCCCAATTTTCCACAAAAACATTGCTAATAATGGAGCCATCTCTTGAAAAATTCCAGGATTTATAGCAACTGGCAGCATGTTCAATACATAATTGTTTTTTGGAACAATCATGATCTTATTAGTTGCCAATCTCCCCCACCAGGAAAAATTTAAAGCAAATCAATCTGCTGACACTGCCCTGATAATTTTGGCGATTCTAACCTTTAAATTTAGCAGTTGCACTGAGCGTATACCTTGAGGGTGTGAAATCCTTGGGCTTCCAGTTAAGAATTAAATAGTTAATTACCAGCAGTGAACAAAGACCTTTCACTAGCATAAGCCCTGATTTTGTCCAATTAGTATTACAGGAAAATATTGAAGCAACTTTGTCAACAAGTTCAAGCAAAGATTTCATAGAATTATCTGGATGGGTAACAAACATCAGAGCGTCATCAGTGGAGTGATTTTATACTGCTTCTAACAAGAAATATGTTGCATTCCTTGAACTTCTTCCCTGGGTCCTGTGGTGATAGCATGAGGTTTCAAATCATAAGTTATCTGCACTTTGGGACTGGTTAAGGTTTTGAGTTATCTGGCTAAGTCTACAAAGTACCCTTGCTTAGTGTTAGCTGGATTTATTTCTTTTAGTGAAAATCCAACTGATCTGGCTGGATATCAAATGCTGAATAACTATTTCTATTCTTGAAATTCTAATCTTTGGGAGAATAAAAATCTTGTAATCAAAAATCCTGTTTACCCAATAAAGTTACATTACTAATGATACTGTCAGCAATTGCTAACGGTGACAAACTATTATTTTGGCAGCACAGTCATACACATCCAAACACAGATCTGATAAAAGCACTGCAAGCATTTGTCTTTTTACAAAATTTGGCTCACTGAGTACACACTTGAATGCAGGAACTGAAAACACAAATATAAAAGCTGTATGTGACCAGAACACTTGAAAGGGTTTGTTCTGCAGAATTAGTCATGCCCAAAGCTCACACCTTTACGTTCCGTGCAATGCGTGCTCAGCGCACCACGGATGCTCGTGTGCCACACAGGTGCTATGCCAGCCGTGGTCAGTTGAGTAAATAGGTGTGGGGCCTATGCAGCTAACCTGGAGAGGCAAGTCATGTCTCGTAGGGGCATACTCTACAGATCGCTCAAGAGATTTATAGGTGAGTTAAAATGAGAGTTAAACTCTCCCAAATGCCTACATTCATGGCACCGAATGGCTACATCCAACCTGGTCTGCAGAGATTACACAGATTACTTTCCTGTGGTTACTGCTTAGTGCTATCTGGTCACTTTGTAACCTCTTTTCAGCTGTGCAACTATACAATGAATACACAACATCTGGTTTCTGTTATGTTTGAAACACGCCTCATCAGTGCTTGAGTGAGAGGGTATGCTGGTGAGCAGCTCTGGAAGGACAGCTGATGCAGCAGCGGCGAGCATTGCCTTTCCACTGATAGCTCTGGCAGCGCGTGAAGCATTCTGACTGGAGTGATGGTGGCCATAATGGCACGCAGTTGGCATTCTCTGGTTGGAATTTATTGATATAACTCGCTAAAGAGGAGGCTATGTGAGAGTGCCCCCTCCTTATAGTGGAATGTTTCACAAGCAGGAAATATCACCTCCTCAGCCAACCTGGATCAACACTACTGCTGGAGAGCAGGAGATGATGTGGATAGCAGAGCTGATGGCACTTTGCAAAATGACTGAGGCTTGGTGGTGAGGAGGAGAAAATGGGGGGTGGGAGGGGGGGTGGTGGGGATATACTAAAAGAGCTGTTGAAACTAAAAGACAGCTAAAGAAAGGCAGGTATGAAATATCCATTAATATATTTGGGCTAGAAACTGAAGGAAAGCTTCTAGTCATGAGAGAGGGAGATCCAGAAGAGGGTTCTAGTAAGAAACAGGGAAGGAAAAGATCATCTCAGATGTGAGTAGGATTAGAAGATAGAGTTGCCTGCAGAAGCTGAAGACTAGACTTGAAGAGTTTTCCCAACAAGATGTCCTACAGGAGATGGAAAACAGGCATTGCCCAGACATGGCTCAGAAGGATGGTTCTAGCTCTCTGCCTGTCTGATTACAACTGCAGCTCTGAATCCCAGATCTGTCACTTCTGGATGATCTGGTGAAAGTCTGGAGTATGAACAGCCTAGGGATCGGAAGTCCTTAATAAAGTATCTGCCTCTGGAAATACGGGTCCCTACACTGGTATGCTACAACTCCATGTATCATCCACTGCTCGTGGTGGTGCTACTAAACTGTCTCCTTCTCAGTACGGCTCAGTCTTCAAACCACATCCATTAGCATGTCCTTTAGTCCAAGTTCATATTATGAGTAGTATTATTTAAAGTTATTTTTATCATCCTTTAGATAAAATGATTACATTTATAGATTTTTCTCTTTTTTTCCACAATAAAAAAAAATACACATTTTTCACCAAGCCATAATTTTTCTCACACCAGTTTATCTGAACAGCCATTTTCCCCTCCAAAACTACAGGTAAATAATTTCTGAAGGACTGTTCTTAAATGACAGAAGAAACCCAACATGTTTTTCTTACCTTGCTAAGAAAATCGGGAACCCATCTTTTCTTTTGTCATCTTATATTTACACAATTCAGCATTAGAACCTGGATTTTGAAGACCTGAAAATTGAATTGAGTCTTCTTATCAGAGATGAAATCACTGAAACACTCTATTCATTGTATAAATAATGCTGGAGCAAATCAGTCCTGAACTAAGCACCAGTAACTATTGTTAGGATTTAGGTAGATCTTTTACAAAGTGTCACACTTCAGGAATTAGTAGTTAAAAACACTGTTTATATTTCAAGACAAAATACCGAGGAGGAATTAATCTCTATCCATATTCTTATCCATTTAAGTGAGTGATGACAGGTACTACATAAACATCAACATGTGTGATAAACTGAGTTTGTTTTAATACAGTGATCTGACTGAAGCAGTAATTGTGCTGAAAGGTATTTTGAGAATCAGACAAATGCAGTCAGTTGCCTGACTGGAATAAGTATTGCTTACCATTTGGTGACTACAGTTTGCTCCTGAACGACCACGTGTGCTATAGAGTGGTGAGCACAAGCAGCTTTTTGAGCCATGCCACTTAGGCAAGGTCCAGGTGTCTGCTGCCCTAAGATATCATAAACTATGACTTATTACTCAAGGAGCTTTGTTTCAGCAGAATGCAGAGACACGGCGACTAAACCCCACTTGTGAATGAAAACATTCACAGAGTTCCTCTTGTGTCAGGTATTTTTCTCTCTGTTACAAGTCCCATGCTAATTATAGAATTATCTGAAGGGCTTTCTAAGTGATAATGACTGTAAAACACAGTTCAGTGTTGCAATTACATTTCCTCTTTCTATCCTATGAAGCTAAAGATTAACTGATTTCATTCTAACATGCCAGTTTTTTGATAACTTCATAATGTTTCCTAATCTCTGACTAACTTCCAACTGATGAGTTAACTACTGTAAAATAGGTAACACAAAATCATCTTGATGAACTTCTTTTCAACAAAAGCAGTGAGTGAGAAAGCCAGGGAACCAGCATACAGAAACAACTCAATTTTACTGTGATTCACACAGATACTGGACTAAGTTCTGGACTCGTTTTGATTACAGGAATACTTTACATAATTTTTCATCACTCCTAACATATTTAAATGTTTTACTATTTCAAAACTTCCATGGTAGAATTTTTTAATTACATGTTTC
>JANIJG010008412.1:13091-49479 GCA_024611175.1 Megaceryle torquata | reverse complement strand
AAGAAATATATTAAATATAAAGGCTCAATATCTAAATAAAAGCCAAATGATTTTTTCTCTGATAATTTGCAAAACATATCCACATTTAGGTTGTCTCAGATTTGGGACACTTGCTTGCAGCATTTTGATATTTTCAGAATTAGAATATTGATTCTTGGGCAGGAAGTTAGCACCTGGATTTTAGGAGCCAGTGATACACACAAGGCAATGGTGGGATGTTCTGCACAATCATTTCATTACTAAATTCTGTCTTTCAGACTCTTCCCAGTAGCACTGAGCTTGCTGTATCCAATAAAGAGCATTTTCTTTTATTTTTCGGCCCTGCTACCTTCCCCTGGCTGCTTCAGAACCATTGATGGAGGAGCTCTGAGGCAGCTCCTTGTGCTGGGCTGCTCTGCAAGTCTGCTGCTCTCCTAAAGAATGAGACTTACTGCATGTTGTAGACACTATTCCAGGCAAATTAGACAGCCCCACTGTGCCTGCATTGATTACCCCATTGTTTTGCACAGCGGCAGTCAGTCTGATGCCTCAGGGAAACGATAGAAATGTGGCGTGAGTCCTGTAAACTGTTCAGAGCATGAAAAATAAATCTGACCGGTCCCAAAAGAATTGGACTTAGTGCAGAGTAGCTGGTGCATGTTTATATATCCCTGTTCTTAGATTATTTGGATATGTCCTTTGCTGTGTAAGATGTGGAGCAGGGATGCTGACCCAATGCAAAGAGAGTTGCATGGGGGTTCAGGGAGTGAATTCGGGCAACTATCACAGAATCACAGATGTACAGAATGTCTTTGGTTGGAAGAGACCTTAAAGATCAAGTAGTCTGACCTTCAACCCAACACTGCAAGCTCACCACTAAACCATGTCCCTAAGCACCAGGTCCACACGCCATTTAAATGCCTCCAGGGATGGCGACTCCACCACTGCCCTGGGCAGACCATTCCAATGTTTCATAACCCTTTCAGTGAAGAAATGTTTCCTAATATCCAGCCTAAACCTCCCCTGGTGCAGCTTGCAGTCATTGCCTCTGGTCCTGTCACAGGGAGAAAAGGCTGTCCCCTTCCTCTCTCCAACCTCCTTTCTGGTAGTTGTAGAGAGTGATAAGGTATATAGTTCATAGTGATAAACTACGAATGGTGGTGGCCAATTAAGTGAAAGGGAGGGCAGAAAACATTATCACAAGCCCTGTACTGAGAAGGAACATACATTCTCAGTGGACTAACAATAGCATTGCCTTGCACTGCAGCATCCTCCTTAATTTTGTTAGCTTTTTCTGTTATCTTAATTCTGTTAGTTTTTATAAAATGGGAACCAACACCTGAGAGTTACTTGTGCCTGCGTTTTGCAGTACTGACTACTCTGGCTTTGACAAACATTCATTAATCCCATAACAGCCTTCCGTGACAGATCAGAGCATGCCCTGATTTGACTTACATTTGCTGTTGAAGATCACACACTGAGTCAGACACAAGTGGCATCCAGGAATTCTGCCTCTGTCTCCTGTGTTACCCAGCCAGGACTCTAACTGGCAACTGATTTCATCAATCCTTTCAGTGTTTAGGGGTTGCCAGTCACCAGACTGAAGGATCCAGGATGCATAGTTACCTCAGTGCTTAAGAAAACGGGAAGAACTGCATTCCCTGTGCATGGCTGTGGGTAACTGTGCACACATGTAGACTTTTTCAAGAAACTCCTCCTCACCAGACTACAACTACAGTCCTAAACAAAGGAGAAAGACATGTCTCCACTGCACTGGGCATGGCTTGTTTCCTTGGTAAAATCTGTAGAGGTATTCCAGTAAGTCCACTTAAAGAGCACTCTGCATTTTACAGACTTGCCGAATACTGCTTAGCCCAGGTAGGAGCCATCACAGATAAAATGCATAGGGTGCAATTAGACTGTAATTTTATTCATATACACTGGGGACTCGAAACAAAGCTGTGCAGGTAATCCTAATTATGGCATTTGCTGTCTGCTCTGTGTTTGACCTTGTAACCTAAATAATTTTTTCTTAATATAATTTTCTGTCTGGTAGCAGTACATGCACTCCCAGAAGACTGTATAGACTTCTTCATCCAACACAGACTTTCTGTAAGTAACTGGCAAATATTTGTGTACAGCTAAATGAAGACCCTCCAGTAGTCTGGATGAGGAATGTGTGTACTCTCAGGCTTGTGAGCATTCTCAGTGTTAGTCAATGCTCTAACCTTTGGCCTCAAATGACACAACTTCTGCCAGTGGCTTGCTGGCATTTGTGTCTGTCTGCATTTGATGGAAGGCCTAAAGTCTGCCTGTCTGTCTTTCTGTCTGTATTCTGTTTTTATAAAGCTGTCTAGCATAGAGCCTCTAAGCACCTTCTGGGATATTTGAAATACACAAATTAAGATAGCGCAGCACCTGAACGTGCAAAATTGCCGTGATCAGTAGTGATTATGCCGGTGTCAGGATCACAAGATTTGGCCATACATGTTGATTATTAACAAGGGTCTTTATTTCTAGTTTGCTCTAAAAAGTCACATTGATTTTCTAAACCCCAAGATTTAGCTATTTTGCACAATTGAACACTTGATGACCTGCAAGCAAAGATTTTATCGCTGGCTGCCCTCTGTGTTTGCCAAGTCTTAAGGATAAATTCCATCTTGCTTTCTGTCACCTTAAAATAGACGGTGGTTCTGCCAGACAGATGTGAAAACCAGATTATCGGTTGGACATTGTGGGGTTATAAGCAATGCAGCTTTTAATTGATTGATCGGATAAGGAAGGCTAGGGGCAGTTTTATAACAAATGCTAACTTTCTTCCTCTCTCATATGGGTATGCTATAGGAAGCAATAGACCACAGAAAATGGCTACCCCCTTTGATTTTACTGCAGATCTGGCCACAGGAAATGTTGCACATTTGGATCAAGCAGGATAAACAGCAAGGGCTTCCTCTTTTGTGAAATCATCTTTAAGCAGCACCCCTCCCCAGGAAAATAGGTTTTCCACTTTACATAATGTTGCAGCAGTGGTTTGTTCCTAAGTTTTTTCTGGGTAGGTTATGAACTTTACGGCTCTGACCACAGATCAGTTATTTATCATAACAGGAAAGATGAGACCAAAGATATTTCCTAACCTTCTTCTTTGCAGATCAGAGAGAAGCAAGCCAACAAACATTAACGCTTCATATTCAACTGACAAAGATTATACAGAAATATTCACCTTCCTCTTCTAATAATATTTGGTTGAATTAATCTGTAATTTCAAACAGCAATGAGCAAATCAATATACACAGTTTCGCTCAGATCTCCTCTCCAGTGCAGTATGATCAATCTCTCAAAAGGAGACATGCAGGTACAAAAAGAATAATTTTGTTTAGAGACAAGCTAATGAAGACAGTAGAGAAAAATCTTATTGCTAGAGAAGACTCTTCCATGTGATATCTAGTACAGGTGTTCCTATGTGGCCTAGTAACATGTTAAATACATGAAAAACATCTTTGAAGTATTGCTGGAGACAAAAAGCTTTTCCTCTTATAATGCATTTGCCCCTCAAGAATTGCCCCTCTGCATCAGGAAGCCTGAAAACACCGAACTCTAGTGGCAGATCTACCATATTTTTTTATGTCGCAGGAGAAAATTAATAACTGTAGAAAGTGTGTTCCTACTTTATAGTGCCATATGACAAGGCGCACATAGCTGGGATTGCTCAAGTTACCGTACCACAAACCTAAAGAGCAGGGTATTTCATACAGGGTCAGATTGCAGCACCTAACCACAGGCCTGCCACACACTGGTGCGGAGCTGTCCTGTTGGAGGGGGAGGTGGGACAGACACTCACCTCTCCCAAACTAACCTACCAGGATTGAATTCAGAGCAGTCACCAACAAGCATGCTCACAAGTAACAGCTGTAAGAAATGAGGGACAAGTTGCAAGTACCTAAATCTTTACTCCTACTACACTGGAGCAGCGTTAAGCCTCCACAATGACACACATCAATTGCCCCAGTTCATGATGAACAGCTCAAGCCAGCACCCTCACTCTGTGCTTGTCAGTGATAGTGTCAGTTCCTGCTACATTTGCCCTGTGTCTAGATAGCATTTTACTACCAGTCTTGGAGACTTTGGGCTCTTGCTCTCCACTCGCTCTTCCAGCTAGAGCTACGTTCAGTTGCCTCAGCCTGTGTTTCAACAGGTTGTTTCTGGTGTGTTCCTTTAGGATGCTGGTTACCACAAAATTAATAGAAAAGGGAAACTCTACCGCAATCCTTCACAACTCAGGAGACTGTCTTGGGAATTGCCTTCCTACTTGGGTGAGGGAAATGCATCCAGACAGGCACACGGGGGAGGTGAATGTCATTGGTTACATTACAGAAGACATGTCTGACCAAACGGCTGTTTGAAGTCAGGAGGCTCTAGCACTGGCTTCAGTAAATGTTGGATCAGATTCCAAACGAATTATTTTTGTTTCCTTTTGACATCAGTTCAACACTTCCTTGTTCACATGAGCCTGAACACCCAAACAAGACTCAGCAGGTTGGAATTGCAAACCATACAAAGAAATCCTGCAAGCCTGAATTTGCTGAGGCTTGCCTCAAACAGAAACGTGGGTGATCTACAGCTTATGGGGTGTAAACCACAGACTGCTAGCTGCAAAGAGCATACTGCCATTTCCCCATCCCTGTGCATTAGCCAACACATGTAAGAGCAGAGATACTGAAACACTATCTTGACTTTAACTCAATTCAACACAATGCCCATCTCAACAAAAGATTCCAAACTGTCTCCTTGGTGGAAACAACACCAAGGGAATATATGCAATTAGCATAAAAAACACTCTTTAAGTAGCTGCCAGCAGACTCACCAGCATATCTCAAGTAAGATTAACACTTCCAGTTTGAGAAGGATGGTCTTCATGAGCCTGCCACTAAACTTTGTGCCTTGTTCCTGCAGCCAAAGCTGGTCATAAAACTTGTGGTCATCCTGTTGTGCTTAAAAAAAATCCTGAGAAAGACAGACAGAAAGACAGACAGAAAGACAGACAGAAAGACAGACAGACAGAAAGACAGATAGATGATAAGCAGGTATTAAATTTAAACTAATTTGTTCCTGACAATACTGAATTTCCTCTGAATGCAAGTCTGGCTGTTCTGCAAATATCTGAGATCTACTCAGTCTGATTCTTTAAAAGGAATTCTGCTTTGGTTAAGAAAACTTGACTGCTGTCCTTTTTGAATCGAGACCCTTCTGTTTAAGCAGAAATGTAATTTATAATAAATACAGTATTGGTGGAAGAAAGACCAATCTATTGTCTGAAAAGAACAAGCTATTTAAATTCCACAATGATGTAGAAATTGAAGGGAAAGAGGTGGCTGAGGGGCTTTGTGAGTCGCACAATGCCTCGAGCACTGCAATGAGTCTAGAAAATAATACTGATCTGCTTAGGGGTTGTGTCTGTTTCAAACAATGATGACAACTCTTCCAGTCTCATTTTAGTACTATTGATGTTATGGAAACTTTCCCTGTCCTCATCAGCTCCATTCTGCGTCTCTACAACACTAATGAATCACAGCTGACACTTCCGGGGCTCAGCCTCTTTTAAAGGCATTTGCTTCCTTCCCAAGGTCTTTGGTCAGGTTTAAAATCTTATTTTCAGAGGTTGAATGAATAGTAGGAAGGCAGTTTTGAGGATTAATTGAAAACCACATGAAAACAGCAGCAACTGTTTCAATACTGGTATTTCTACCACTGACATCTTTCTAAGTAACACCCTGAAAATTTTGAGCGACACTCAGATGTAGACAAAAAAGAAAATAAATACAGATAAATACAATAAATTCAGATTCTCCTCTCTGATCTCTAGTATACCTGTTGTCTGCTTTGCTGGGACTAATTTCTATGGCATAGGGATTACTGTCACCTCTCCTGATGAAAACTAGCTACAGGTACCCGTAAAGGCTCAGAGCAATAAGTATTTCTCCTGGTGGTTTGAGGCACTCTTAAGCGCTGGATCATTTAATTAACTTTTGCATACAAGGCTCACACTCCCAAGGATTACATCCAGAAAAGACCATTGTAATGCTGACTTAAGAGCTCAACCATCCAGCAGAACCTGCAACCCTGAGTACAGCTCCCTGTACAATGCCTCTAGAGACAGAAACACCAAAGAAGGATGTGTGTAGGGAAACCAACCATCTAAATTAACCCATAGTAAATACCAAGAAGACAGACATATCTTTGCCCCTAATCATATTGTGTACTTTCCTCCAGACTGCAAAGACAGAGTGCCCACTACCCACCTCCTTGCCTGCATGATGGTACTGTAACACCACCAGCCCTTTCTCTCAAAGCTGGCAGGGGTAGCATCTGTTTTTCCCTTCACTAGCTCCGTGGTTACAGCACTTCTCCAAGATGTCAGAGGCTGGAGTCACTTCCTTCCTCTGCCTGAAGGGAGTTGTCCCTGTGAGTGCATCCATCTCCCACTTCCTAGGTAAGTGAGGGAGCCCAGGAGAGCCTGCTGTAAGCTAGGAGTGAAGCTGGCAATCTTGAGTTTAGAGTGTTGCACATGTTCCAGAGGAGATGCTGCCAGACCCATCACAGCCAGATACCTCTCCCCCTATCCTCTGGGGTGTCCTTTCAGCTGAGAGCTTCATAAGAAATGGCAGCATGCCTGTGTCAGGTAACACAGCAATACTGGGGGACTCATTACAGCTGTCACCTCTGCTAGCTAAAATAAGGATACTTGCAGCTCCCAATGCACCCTCCTGGCCGAAACAGCAGTGAGATGGTGCCAAGGGTGGACCATGCACTACAGACAGATGGAGTGCGATGACACAGCAAGGCAAGCTGTATGCACAGAAGAGTGTAGCTCTGTGCAATTCAGGTATATGTAGTTTGACTGTAGCCCACTAATATACAACCCATTTTGACTCTTAATGAGTGTGAAAATTCACTCAGCATTTGTACACTTACTAGGGCTCCAGGAGTTTTTACTGAAAATCTCTGACAAGCTCTTGTCACAAGTACAGATAACTCAATGCTCAACAGGAAGGTTTGGCTGACAGTTTTATTACACTCCTGAGCCAAACAATCAACTGCATTTAAGGCCAGATGACTCTCTTGTTGTACATCTATATGTGCTTTACAGTACAGCTGTAAACAATAGTGAAAGCCTCTACAGGAAATTAGATTTGCAGATTTCAGTTTTTAGAGGGCAAATTAATTTGATTATTTAATGCCAATCTGTGACCGATGAATTTTGCCTTTTTGCATTTTGACACATTCCCAGGGACCTATCCAATGCAAGACACAATGTGAGATTCAAGGTCCCCCTGTCACACGAATCTGAATTTTACTCACTTTGAAACCTACTTCCAGCAAATCACCATTCAGTTATGGTTTTCATGAGCCGTAATGCCAAGAAAATACATTTATTCAGTGGCCTAATGATACAATGCAATGACAGAAAGGGCACAAACAACAACATGAATTTCCTCCCAGTAGAACTATATGCTGTGAGCATTCTTATTGGTAGCACTCACCAACCAGATGAAGGTCTCCCCATAACAGTCCAAGTAACTCCTTCCTTCTCAGCATTTTGGCATGTATTTTCCATTTCAATTAATTTCTTCTTATTTGAACTCTAATGAGCTATAGGGTGCAACCCAGAGGCCTCTCTCTCCAAAGCATGCTTGCTGTCCAGATTTATTACTTCATGCAAAGGCCTTTTATTTTTTTCTCTTAAGGTTATTAGCTTAGATGGGCATGTAAAGGGAAAAAGCAATATATATGTGGAATAAAAGTAAAAATCAGACATGCTTTTTAAAATCTGTTCTCACACAATCTAAAGTGCTAGTGATGGCATGCATATAGTAGTAGTAGGCATACCTGTCCTATACTTTTACTTCATAATCATTTACATACTAACTTGTACCGGGTCAGTTAAACCCATGAAAGCTTAGATTTAAAAGGGGAATTTGTGCCTTAGTTAAGGCCCATTACCTGACTCATTTAGGTTTCCCCCAGAAGACGCTGCTTCAAAAGTTGGTGCAGCCAGCATTTTATACAAAATTAACAATAAAGTTATGATTCATTTCCAAGTCAGTTTCAACTGTGAATTATTAATTTTCCACTTATTTTCACAAATTCCACTATTCCCTAGATAAAGTGAATTTCCTTCCTTTCTGAAAGCTAAAGGGTAAATTGACATAGGGGCTTCACCTCTCTAGAAAAATAACAGCAAAGATTTGAAGATTGTCTTGGGGTCAAAGAAGTTTTCTGCTAGACTTAGCTTTATGTTGACCACCTTTGGTCAAAAGCAGGACTTCACTTAGAAAAGCGAAAAAGCAAGTAAGACTTAATGGGGTTTTAGTTAGTGAAGAGCAATTGAAGACAGGGACAGGCAGAAGGGACAGAGCAGTGGAACTTGATCTCAAAGTAGTCAAACTGTCTGTTACTTGATACAGATTTCAATAAAGTCCAATGTTTACAGCATGTATGGGATACTAAATTCTTCACAACAAAGAAATAAGCCAAAGGAATAAGACACAGAATTTAATTCCATATTCTAAAACTGTGATTCAGATTTATCCCAAAGTGAGAGCCAGCCCACAGATCAGACTAAGAAACAGTAAAGAAAACAAAAGCCATTCAACAAAAGCACTAATAGCCCACAGCACATAGGAAGAGATGTCATATAGTGCTTATGCACTTAGGAAATAGTTTTCTTGCTTTAACCATAAATTACAGCTGTTTAATAAGCAAGTTCAGACCACAAAAAAAGAAAAGAAAAGAAAAGAAAACAAGCAAACACCAAACAAACAAACAAACAAAAACACAAAAAAACAAACCCCCCCCCCCCCCCAACCCAAAAAAACAACCCACAAAACAAAACACAAACAAACAAACAACAATGTAAAATGTTACTGCTGAACTGCTTCGGTAACCAAACTGACTAAAAGTTACCTACTTTCTCCTGTAACCACCTCCTTGTCTTTGACAAGCAGTTCCAGGAGAACAAATAACTGTATTTATAAAATAAATAAAAGTAACTTTGTCTGAAAATGGATTGTCCATAGATCCTGTAAGACCTGTGGCATTTTGGATGCAGAGATCTATATTGAATTATATCCTATTTAGAGAAAAGGGGAAACAAAGGCACTGGGAAAGATACAGCAAAGTGGGGAAAGAAAACTTGGTAAACTTTGAAACTCGCTATAAGTGTAACTACTCCTTGGTAGAAAGTCTATTCTGTTAACTGCACATTTATTTAAACACAAAGCAAAGTTTTCTTATAATAAAAGAGCTAGAAGTTTGCATTACTTCTCAGATAGCAATGTAACAATGCTATCTGGTGCTCCCCATCCTGCCAATTCAGCCAGCCCTGTAAACAGGTCCCCCATCAACTGTTGCTGGCATGAGCAGAGCATTATTTTTAGTGCAGCAGGCGGAAGGAAGAGAGGCATGTAGCCAGCAGAAGAGGTCTGATGGAAGAATTTCAGCTTTAAAATAAAGCAGCACATGCTGTTTTAAAAGCTGAAAGGGAGAACAGGGAAGATTTAAGAATGGTGGGAAACGTAGAGAAAGAAAGTTACTACCCTTCTGTTGGTGTTCTTGGGAATACTGCACTTGTTCTATGTAACTAATGTGCAACCCAAGGTGTGGACTGAAGGAAAAGCTATTCTCACTCCATCAGTGAGATTGCATCATCACTTTGAAAACAGACCAGAGCTCCTTCCCAGGAAACATGCACTGGGATTTATTAATTCCCTCCCAAACTCAGATTATGATGAAGTTTACATGGGTTAAACTGGCAAGAACATATTTTCTCATCTTCAAGAGCACAGGAGAGCTGTAAAGTGGAGATTTGTATGGAAAATTCAGCTGTGACGGAACATGTGAAATTGCGCCTATCCACTATCCCTGAGAGGACTGAAAACAAAGACTGGCAGGCAGTGAAGACAAAGTAGAGCAAATTCACACCTCGTGTCACCCCAAAAACTGCAGCATCATACAGAGCAGCCTGTGGAAATGGCTGTATGCAAAGTTTGGCTTCAATAAAGTGATGCCCTTATGAGGGAAGTGACACTCAGATCCTTGGAGCTGTCTCAGGCTGCAGGTGCACTCCTGGCATCATCCTGCTTCCTTGCCTCCTGGGCCAAAGGACTGTCTGCCCTCCTGGCCTCGAACCTACCCATGCACATGCTTTGCCACAGCCCTTCATGGGCTGTGTGGGCTCCAGGGATCTGCAGAACCAGGAAGGCACTTGGTGCAACACCCTGTTAATGATGGGAAGAAAAATCCTCTGTGTTTTTGCAGCATTCTGCAGGTACGCAGATCATTTCAGACAGGAGCTGAGACACTTGTCTACTACTTCACAGTGCCATATAAAGGGGTTTTATTTTCTTCTCTTTAGCTCACTTGGGCCAGGGTCAGCCAAAGTACAGCCTGCAGCTGCTCTCTTTGATTATTGATGAGGATTAGGATTTATTTTTTATATACAGCTCTGTAGGTGTGCAAGACATTTCACACAAATACACAGGGACAGGGCTCTGAAGAGTTTATACAGCCCAAAGAAGTCGCAGCATAGCTAGTGAAGACACACATACAATTAAAGGCTTATTGATGTAAACTCCATATGTATCCTATTAGGTGAACAAAATGTAGGTTGCTTTGTGTGGGCTTTTTCTGAAGGCAAAGGGTCATTTTTACACTTAACACTTTAACCTTTTGTTATAGCTATCTGCTGTTTCAAAGCCTAGCTCACAGAATTCCCATATACAAGCTTGGTGAGGTGATTTGCTTTAAAAATGTCTTGTGTAAAGGTTTAATTCAGATTAGCAGTTGGGAAATAAACATTATTGGCTAAAGTGCAGAAGATGTCTCTTTGCTCTTGCTCCAGAACAAAGCCTGTGATTCTCCAGCTTTCCCTACAGGACTTAGTGACTAGCTGCAAAGATGTGGGACTACTTTCCTAAGCTTTCTAAGCTCTTTATCCTCCCAGGAATAGTCCCAGGGATTGGGCAAAGGGAACAATAGGGATTGCTCCAAAACACAGATAAATAGTGCCCTTGTACTTTGGTGGGGGAAAAAAAAAATGCACTATATTTTTTCTGTTTTGTTACCTGTGGTGCTGGCACCTCCTTTAGGGATACAACTCCATCCCAGCTACTTTCTGTGGCTCACAGTGGGTATCCACAGCACCCCATTTGTCACTGTTTCTTCCCTTCCACTCCCAGCAATTAGGGTGTAGAGCCAGAGACATCCTCACACCATCCTCCACGCACCTTAACATGGGAAGACCTTCTGTAAACTTTTAAATAAGTTTTTGCTGATTTGGTTTCCTGACATTCACTTGTCTATTTTACTGCCTGTGCCTCACTGTGACACAGTGGCTGAACCAAAAAGTTGATAAAGGGACCTTTCTCTTCATGCTTTAAGAATCTGAATGAGTTTTAAATGGCAGTGTTTTGTCTAGTTCTTATGTAAGCCAACTGCAATATTCTCTGAGTAGGTGTGTGTTGAAATGGGATAAGATCAGCATGTTATACTGCTATTCAGACACATACACAGACAGATGCCCTGAAGAGGGATGTCAGAGACACAGCTCTGATTTCAGCTGTATCACATAGGTGCTACATGGCAGAGAACTGAGGCTCGTATTTATGTTTCTCCCCTAGCTTAAGGGGCTTGGGCTAAGAGATACAAAGCCCTGTTTTCAGAGTTGGTAGGCAATGCTAACTGGGAACAAATCTATGGAATACAAGCTTAACACATCCTATGTGGCCTCACAGACACTAAGAAGAAGTTGTCACTTTCTAAAACTCTACCCTGAATTGCTCCCAGTTTGTAGCAGTACATACCCCAGTATGTAAAAGGACAGTAAGATTAAGCCTCTAATTGGCATTTCAAAGTGGACTTTAAAGGACTTTGGGGATGACCATGCTGTCAAGGCAAAGTTTATGCTGAAGACGAAAAAACCCCAAACATGTAAGGTTCAATAAAGACCACTCTGCTGATCACTGGAGCATGATTGCAGATGACTTTGCAAGACAACTTGGATGATGGAGACTAATACAAACCCTCATCAGGATAATCCTCAGGACTCTGCATGAGATGTGCCAAGGCCAGAGGCTACCAATAAACAAACAAAAAAATCAACACGGGAATATTAAGAACTAACTTGGGATACTTGAAACCCATTGAACAAGCAATGATTACCATCAAAGACCTCTAACGTTATGGAAGAAATTTATTTGGAGCCAGTTATCCAAGGAGTCCCAGATTTTACAATATAGCATAGCAATATTTTAAGCAAACATGAAGCAATAGGTATCCACGAGGAAAGCTGTATCTGAAGAATATAACTGGCAAGACTGGACTTAGAGCCTTCCACAGAGCTATCACTGCAAGACACGCAGTGCTGTCCGGGATGTTTCAGCTAAACACTTCCTGACTCCTGGAGCCCTCAAGTCAGCAATATTTACTGGAAAGGATGCAAAAACGGATGCCTTGACTAGAAGCAAATTTACAAACCAGCCTTTCAGCTAGTGGAAAAGGGCACTGATTAATGAGCTGGCACACACAGGAAAACTTTTTATTCCATCAACTTTACCGGTTGGCTAAAAGCCCCAAAATTTTGCAAATCATGACTGCTCCTGTGGGACTATCTCTGTCTGGTTAGTTTATTTGTTTGTATGTACATTCGGTAACTAAGGTCAAAAGTTTTATAGCAGCAACTGTCTCTGAACTGTTACTTGGCTTTGATTTTTCAGCTATGGCACTGAGACTTTTATGCAATATTATTAATAATAGAAATGCACTTTGTTTTAGTTTTAACTAATTATAGATTTGCCTGATGCACTATTTCATGTGCATGGGTAAAAGGTAATTGTTATAGCCTTATAAAACCTAAGGATTAAATTTGCCTTCAGTTACATGGATTTCACTGGTGCCACAGAGGACTCAGTGATATCAGAATCAATCTACAATAATGGTTTAGCCATGAGATTAGGTAAAGTACCTATTACTCGCTGTCAAATCATAGAGGCACAAACATACTCCACAACTGTTAAAAATAACTACCTGGACCTGAGCTGAATAGGTATTACAGTACCACAGTGGAGTTTCCACAAAGACAACGGCATCCAGGCTGCAAAATTCTCATCACTAAATTTGGTCAGTGCAAGTACTGTGTCACCCAGCATCCCCCCTTGCATTTACAAATTCAAGGCCGTTCTTATTCCATCCAATTTCAAGTCCCCTACATGGCATTTGAGACAACTTGCACAAAAGATTTCTGTTCATGTAAATTTTAAAGATATATCCAATCATGACTTTTCAACCTCCTTTGATTTTCTGAAGCCAATAAAATTATTTGACATTCTCATTCACTCCAGAGCTAGTATGCATACAGAGGGCAAATACTGTCTGTGAAATCTGGGAACAGAGATGACACCGTCTGTTTAGGTGATCCTTCCTTTGCAAATACTTAATGGAAACAGCAAAAGTTTGACAACTGTCCACTTGGTCTTTTATGGCAAGTAACCCTAAGAAATAGGGTTACAAATAACCCTAAGGAATAACATCTGCAGGAAGGGGGATTTTCATGGGCAGAAAAATAGCTAAACTCACTGTGCAAGTGATTTGCACTTAACAGTATTGCAGACTCACTGATGTGTAGCTTTATTTAAAGTTTCCATTTATAAGCTGAGAGGGAGGAAACTGATTTCAAACATTGAAGAAAACAGACTATTTCACCTTTAATTAAAAAAAAAATGAAAAAAGCAGCAACAGAAGGATCCACAGCAAAGGCCCCCTCTAGGCACGATGACATCATCATCATCATCACTGCTTTCCATTATCAGCATACATTTGCAAGAATTATGATGTTCAGGTTCCATTTTGAACTCCCGTTCATCAGAGTGTATAAACTTGTCCTTTTTCATTTTCTTCAAGGCAAAATTTGGCAGAGGAGTGCTGGTGGGTGGGGAGGTTTTGGAAAGATTATTATTTTTAAAATTTGGTTTTTTCAAACTGTTCTAAATACAGCAGTGGGGAATATGCCCTGAGGAGCAATGCTGTTGCATGTCTCTCAAGGGAGGGGTATTGACAATTAGATATTGTCAAGTGTCTTATTCAATGCAAGAGGAAAACAGGGATTTGCATTTCAGCCTAACTCATGGAAGGCCTCTGGCCCAGCAGAAATTATGAGTTCAGGGTGATGCTGTGGGGCCAGGAGGCCGGGAAGCTGTCCATCAAGGGTTCCCAAGGGTGGTGTGTAGTCCTCTTGCAACACACAGAGCTTTTGTATGTGGCCTGAACAGGATCTGGGGGTTGTAGTTCTCCTCCGCAGAACCAGCTGATTGTCAAGACTGTAGCAGCTGTCAGGCCTTCTCCAGGAGCTCTGGGATGGCATGAATGTCTGGGGACTTGGGATCTATCAGCCATTGAAAGCCTGGACTAGACTGCCCCTCCGGAACAGTCAGGCATTTTGGCAAGCCTCACAGCTGTGTATTTCAGACCCCTGGCTATTTCTCCAACCCCTCCCATTACTCCCTATGACAGCAAGAATCCTCTGCAAGAGCTGGCTCAGGAGTGCAATATTTCCAGAATCAAGATGATTTTCTGCTTTCAAGAGAAGCACAAGCAGTACATAGCCCAACTCACAGTGTTAGAGTTGAGCATAGATGGGGTAGTCAATTCCCACTCCAACCAGGGGCCAAAGAAATGGACAGCTTGTCTCTACGACATGTGCTCCAGAGAGAACACCAGAAATTAAACTGGAGAGATGAAGAGAGGGATAAGCTGTGATAACCAATTACAGAGTTGAGGCAGCCTAAATACCAGTTTGCAACACTAGCACCATTAGAATTTTTCTGATAGCTGTAATGCCCACAGCTACCAGCACATCACCTGCCTTATTCACCACAGAATCCCAGAAACCCAAACACAGCCTGTTCAGGAGACACTCAGGAATGTGGTCTAGAAACAATGACCTTCCATTCACTTGCATGGATCCCAACCCACTGGTGAATCATTTTTCTTTGCTTTTTCTGGTTTATGCCTGCCTGCATCACAGTCCCCATAAGGATGCTATAGATAACAATTAAAGCAGTGAAAGGGTTTTCCAAGGGGCTAAAACAGGGCAAAATGTGCTGTTGTGAAGAGTAGAAGACATTTAGTTACACACTGGAAGATCTCAGCATTCCCTGGACGTTGCAGGGTGGTACAATGGCCTTAATTGCTTTGGCCTAATGGAAATGTTCCAGACCAGCTGGAAAAATGACCTTTGGATCAGGCCCTTATCCTTTTAGTTTCCACACTTGCCTGTTTGCAAAACCCCAGTGTTCATTCAGCTCCAGCCTGGCGAGATGCCAGAGGCCCAGAGCTAACCACAAAAAAAGAGAGGGGCTTGAAATTCATGACAGAAATGTTGACAAACTTCTCCTTTTCCCATTACTTTAAAGAATAATGTATAAATGGATCTTTCTGATACATTTGTGCTGATTTGTGTTGGATTATGGGGGAAATCCTAATCATGCTAATTGCTATACCCTGCAAAGAATCTTCCATCTATCCTGTTCTAAAAAATTATTCAAATCACGCACAAATTGAAATGATGGCAGCTGATTCTTTCAGCCCTGAGAAAAAGGGGCCATCTTCACACCTGCTAGCACCTCACCGGATTCAGCGGGTCTGCTCATTCACATTTGCATGTATATACCACTGCACAGTACATTTATCAGCTATACGGCAAAAATTATAGGACTACATAACAAGAATATGTAAAAAAGCAGGATATGACACGCAATTGTATCTATATTTCCACCTGTGCTTCTTAGAAATTAATGCAATTACAAAGCCATTTTGATGAAGACACTTTTGCTGACTCCTTCAAGAGAAGTTACTGGCAGGCTTTTATCTCCTCCATCAGAAAACTGTTCCTGGAAACAGGACAGTCCATGGCTAGAGATAACACATTGTGGCATCTTCTGCACCTGCTGGGCTGCAGCATCTGCCCTCTTGGTCACATGTAAGTTATCGTGAGAAGAGATGGCGATTTCTGTCCCTGAGAAGATTGACACGCTCCATCTTGCAGAGCAGAAGTGGTAGCAGTGGCAGTTTCCAGCTGCTCAAATAGTGTGAAACCCTGTAGGAGCCTGCTTTGGAGCTAGATGAAACGTGTCCATATAAACCCCCTGAGGAGAAGGTAACCTGCCTGTTTCTGGAAGTGTACTCTCAATATGCAAGACCAACAGTACCTACAGCATGTAGCTGTTGTCCTGAGAATATAGGATCTCTGCTGGGGGCCAGGAGCTAATTAGCAACAATCATTCCTATTTCAAATTACTGACAACTATTTGCTCTACTAAGTTCTTATTGGGAACCAGCACTAGGCATGATTCATTTTATAATACCCAAAGAGGAGTGGTTTTAATCCTGAGAAAGATATACCTTTTAGGTCCCTTTATGCTGCCCATCTCTCCTTCCCTACTTCCAGCACACAGATGGCAGAAGTCCTTCACAGCAGCTGCTTGGATCACCAAACTTTAGCTGAAGAAATCAGTGCTTTTAGTATATAATTGTCCAGGATGATAGCTGTCACATACAGAGTGCCATAATACAAATGAACACACGCCCTTAACCACCCTACTTCACTTGAATTACCGTGAACGCAGTACGCCCACCCTGAAGAACTTGCAGACCAAGCCCAATGGCACAGCACCCACTGCAAGCTGAGCTTTCAACCCAACCAAAAGTTAGGTGGTAAATGGAGACGTGAGCCAGCAGATACAGTTTTGCATAGCTGCTTCCTAGTCACATGTCAGCATCCAACACAACACGCAGAATAAGGCTGATTTAAAAAATTCATTTTATAAAGGTAGGGAAATTGTGTGACGATTACTTTAAGTCTGAGTAAAAAGAAATCACTCCTTGAATTATACTTAGGTTCAGCTCCGAGGGCTGCTACCCTGCTGTTTTAGCTATGTGGAAAGTCACAGTGCTCCTTCTGTTCTAACATTTATTTTCTGCATCCTTGTTTTATTTTTAACAGCTTACAGCAGAAAGAAACACGTTATCGCATGACTGTCTAAAGCAAATAGTACATTGTGGTTTTGGGCTTGGACACTTGAATGTGTAACTTCCCAGCAACAAGTACTGTTCTCTCTGTAGGGCTCTTCTGGTAACTCATCTCTCCTAGTGAGAAGTAAGAAAAACTGTCACCTAGCGAGCAAAACAGCTATTTCTTGCAGCCGTCCCAATTGAGAAAAAGCAGAAAAATGACAACAGATGCATTTATTATACAAGACATTATGCTGCATAGAAAGCAGCAGGCCGTACTGATTAACACCAGCACTGGGCCTTGGACAACTGGGATATGGTTCTGACCTGCTAGAGGCTACTGTGCTTCCCTGGCCAAGTCATTTCACTTTTCTGCACTTCGATTTCCCAGGCTGTGAAAACAAGTGTGCTGTGGTTTATTTTTAAGCATTTCAGCAACTGACATACTGTACCTCAAACTCCTTAAATGGTTACATCATTTTCACTGCTATGAAAAGTTCACTAAAACAGCATTTCAAAATCCCTCTCTATGTATTGTACTTTCTGTTCTCAAGTCTGACTGTGGTTTGACTTCTGGCATCTGAAGTTTGGGCTACTGTGGTTGTTTGACTTCACGCAGCAATTGCTAATGAATGCAGATCTTCTATAGATTTGAATGGGCTGCATAATCAATGGAAACATAACCAGTGCAACTCTAAACACCGGGCAATGCTTTATTTGTGTAGGTCCTGCTTATCTGTGGCTACTCCTTTGAGAATATTGTTCAGATCCCATAGAAGTTAACAAGTGCCTTTTTTGAATGCACCGATCATTTGTACCTCTTAAGGAGAATTCTGGACCCAGACTGATGAAGAAAAAGCATGTCAAATGTTAAAAACAAAATTAAAACATTTTTAAGAAAAACTGTACTTTTCAGCCTTGTGAAAGACACCGTAGGGCTATGTTCAGCCCTTGTGTTATTTGTTGATTATTGCCATTTTAGTCAGAGGCTGATAGATCTTGGTTACGTTAAAAAAATTCCCAGAACCTGTCAAATTATATTGGTGACAAGAGTCTCCTGCCGACAGCTTGGGTTTTCTTAACTATATTTTATCTTAAATATATTAAAGTTAGAAAATCATCAAATAAACCTGATTTCTCTCTTCTGAGTTTTGCCATATTTTCTCAGTCTGCTGCTGCACCCAGCCTGTCAGTGAGCTGCAAACCTGTGATAAACAGGCTCTAGAGCAGCTGAGGACAGCAACGACTGGTTGTGAGGAGACACGACAGGCAAAGGGAGGAGGAAGAGATTATTACAACACATACAGGGAGAAATACGGCCAGGATTTAATTTAACTCAAGTCTAGTGAAGTTAGCTCAGAATTACCAGAAGCTGAGAAACATCACAATTACTGTTCACATACACTGAAAGTCAATGGGATGTTCAATAGGCACGATACTGATACAACCCCCGTAGGCATGTACGCTCACTGTGCATGTGAAGAACGATTCATATCATTCTGAGAGCTGATAAAGGCATTATAAAACCACTTTGCCATGCTAATAATACTGTCGGAACAAAAAAATCTAATCCTTCAGCATCTGTTCACATGATTAACATCATTGATTATTCATGCGGTCTCCCAAGGAAAGAACAGATGGTTTATTCACCGGGTTTGAATCTCTGATTTTTAGCTTAAAAACATCTCGCCCTCTAGTAAATGAACTGAAGGAGTCATGCTATTAGCAAAACAGTAATGCTATTAGGAGGTAAGCAGTAGACCTCATCTTGTGCAACTGGATGCCACTGGAAAGTCCAACACATTGCAAAGATGTTCCACACTTTCCCTCAAAGGAAGCATTTTCCTAATGCAGCTGAATGAATAAAAATTCAAGTCAAGCATTGGTCACTTTTTATGACCTCACTTCCCCTTCTCCTGCCTGGGACCTTTGACTTTAAATGAAAGGTCATTGGCCTGTACCCTAAAGGCAGGTTGTTCTTCAATATCAGCAGTACAGGATAAACACCTGTTATGTGGATCTCGACTAAGCCAGGGCACAGTGTACTCTGTGCAAAAGCATTCCACATACAGAGGTCTATTACTTTAGCTCTGAAATCACACAAGCAGTGAGCAGGTTTCATCACTGAACACACCTTTCCTAACCATCATTTTAAACTGTTCTGTAACTGAGCAATGTTCTTGCTGCACCAGCTGTGGTGCAGCTTATCTTTCAGCAGTATTTCCTACTCTACCCTTCATCACCACGTCTAGAGTATCATTACACTACTGTAATTGATGTAATCCTACCATTGTCTAACATGATGATTTCAAATGTAATCGCATCAGAGCTATAGCAACAAATTTGCAGTGAAATGTGAAAATTAAGGAACGGCAAAGAATTACTTGAAAGTATTGTGTGAAAGTAAGAGCAAAAAAAATGGATCCTGCTGTTAAACAAATTAAAAAGAAACATTTCAAATCTGTATTATTTCCATTATTTGCATACTTCTGTTACTGAAATCAGAACAGTGTCTTCCAGTAAAACCTGGTCAACTGTATGACTCATATGACTTCTGAAGTGACCATGGATTGCTTCTGAGCTGCATGCCCTTGCAGGAGTTCTCGTGTCCGAGGGCAAATCAGAAAAAAAAGGGAACTGAAAATGGCTGACTGTAAAGATGGCTGTGCACTGAACTTCCTTATTTATACCAATATAAAATAGAAAATATTATTAACCATTTTAAACTTTAAATGATGCGACCCCTGGGACTAGGAGCACCAGCAGACATGCATACAAGTGTACACACCTCACTCACACCCATCCTGCATGCTAACCAGACATCACACACACACAAAAGGACTTCTGCATTCAAGTCTTCAACCTGCACACATGCCTCCCACAGCAGGCACAGACAAGCTGGGTGCCCTTTACACAGACAGGCTGAGGCTTCCCACCATCCTGTTTGTATTCAGTTACTATCTCTACCATATTTCCAGTTCCAAGCCTAGGAAAACTGGAAGCCAACAGAAAAACCTACCTACACATTGCAAAATCCAGGCCAACATTTGCAGGTGATTTGGTATGGTTCCACTGCTGCTGCTCAGCCTTTTCAACTGATCTACGCCTACTTTTGAGGCACAAGTGAGCTTGCCCATTGCAAGGTCCGGCAGGCAGAGCAAACAGAAGAGGAGTCAACCCAATCGGTCCATTTCTGAGGGTCTTGGAGCTCACTGGTTCTTAGCAATGGCCACTGCTTGGAGCCATCTTACAGGTCTAAAATTCCAGCTCCAAAAATAGAAGAACACAAGAATAGCATTGATTGAGTAATGTGTAAGTGAAACTATTTGTAAAGACAGACAGTGAGTGTCAGAGATATGGTGGGCTTAGAAATGATCAAGTTTACACAGAGGAAAACCTACAGAAATTGCAGCACAGGAGGAGAGCTTAGAACCAGTGCTACTCACTAGCCTCCAAGAGGAAGACTGACCTTTGTTTTCGGAGAATAGGTATTTGAAGGGTGATGTGCACTGCTCCTGGCTTTGACATGAAGAGAAGTCATTGTGGTCCCTAAAGCAAAAACTACAGAGGACTGAATTCTGTGGAAATCCTGAACCTCTGTGTGTTTTTTCTTGTAGAGTAAAATCTAATGACTTCATTGAAGCTGTTAGGTTATGAATGAGAGTAGACCGAAACCCACAGATGAAAAATGCTGTGTTCTGAACTTTAATCTCTTCATTTTTGATACAGATTTATGTCCTCACTCTTTCAAATGTCAATAACTATCATAAGGAGGAGCTTTAAAGAGCATAAGTTTGCTTGATCATGGTACAGAGATGAAGTTTGCTTCCTGCAGAGTCTGATCAATTAATATGATCCCCCCAATCCCCTCTGGGAGGTGAGGGTGAACATGAAACATATATTTTCCTGAAAAAAAAAAAAAGATGTTATCCCTTTATAAAAGCCTGCAAGAAAAAATCTGAAAAAGAAGTCTAGGCTGTGTCATGAATCCTGCACAGGAAGAATGTCCTGAAGACTAGTTTACCTTTCTCCCAAGAGATACTCTGGAATCTTAAGGACTGCTTTCACATGTGCCCCATGGAACTGTCAGAGGACAGTACCACCATGAGCAGCGCTTAGCAATGCAGGTATCACTTTTACTGCATCTGTTCTGTCCTACAGCTGCAGATTTTTTCATGCTCTTGTATGCTTACAAAAAAGAGCAACCAGCAGGTAAAAATAATGCAGAGAGTGAGGCGCAGAATAGAAGAAAATATAAAACAATAATCATGGAAATAATTGGAAGTTTTAAGCCATGGGAAAAGCAGAGTTGCATTCTTTGTGCCTTCTAGAGAAGGAAAAAGGTACGTAAAATTCACCTGTTGAGCACACTTAAGGCCACATGGGCTTTCTCTTCGTGACCTTACTTAACCTCAGGTTTACATCATCTTGCTCAACCCTACAATCGTCTATTGTAATAAGAGGCAAAACAAACTCCTCTTCAGAGCTAAAGTCATGCAGAGGAAAATTATAGCTTCATTCCTTTGGAAAAACACTAGCAGATTGTTATCTTGACACTGATTATGAACAACACTGTGAGTGTGAAGGATAGGGCTGAACTGTTTCCTCTAGGACCTTACCAGAAGCCACACTGCACCACACAGAGTGCTGCATCTAAAGGAGTCTTTAAAACGGGACAAACAAGCACGGCTAGAGCAAGGGCAGGGCTGAAGCACAGAACCATGGCACAGCTGAGACCAAAATCTATCAACTGCTCATGAAGATACACTGGTCTAATTAAAATGAGTTTAAAGCTGATTCAGTGAGTACTTTTAAGGCTACTTAAAATTCACATGATATAATTCACTGTGGCGCCCAACTAGATTAAGATTCACTGATATGGTTTATTTTAAACTGAGTGAAGAGTTTCTAGTCTGGGAAAGACTAAAGAGAAGGGTGTTACATCCATTCAACAAACTGGACTTTTGAGTTTGATTAGGAACAAGCTATATTGAGTGAGAGTCTCACACAATCAAAGCTCTTGTTTCCCTTCTCAGACAGCTTCTTCTGCCCTACCTACTACACCTACTAAACCTACTGTGCACAACTCAGGGTGGCCGAATTGGGACCTGGATTTGAGAGCACAATATCTTCTCCCATACAGCCAGGTGCAGATACCAATATACTCTCTTGGAGAGGTTGGGGAAAGGAAATGTATACAGTACTCCAAGCTAGCCTCATTATAAACTTCCATTCAACTTTCTAAGCTGTCTGGAAGGAGCATCTGGGGCTGCACTGCATTTGGAAAGTGCCAGATGGGGAGTGGCAGAGCACGTGGGAATTACGGGGGCTGCTGGCAGGGGGCCTGGAAATGCTGACACAGGTTGTAGGGCATTGGAAGGGGAATCCTACCTGTACATGCCTATGTCCTGACAGTGCAGGATTAGGGAGACAGGTTCTGCATGGGGTGTACTGTGTGTCCTGAGGACTCAAGGGATACTGGGATGTTTGGAGGGCCTAAGCACGTGAGCAGCTACTCAGCTACAGAGTAGTCTGGGCAGCACCATCTACTCAAATGCCAAAGGGCAATGAAACATCACAGCTGAGAGATGGGAATTCTTGGGCCTATAACCAAGAGTGTGGTGTACTCTTGGGTGATGGAAGAAAAGCACCCCAAGTTTAGCTTACTGCCAGCCTCTGGGCTTTGGGGTGCTTAAGGGTAGAGCAGTAGCAGCCCTGACATGGTTGGATTTCTCAGGCTCAAGCTGAACAGTGCTGCACAATGCACAGCAGCCATGTGCTTAAGGCAGATATGTGGGGGACGAAAAGTGAGATCCCAACATTTTCTCTGTCCTCTCTTTTTTCTCTGCCCCAAGAAATTGTGCCAATTTTGGTATACTAGATATAGCAAGATAGCAGCTGGCAGTGCTGTCCCCAGACTTGTCCACTGCCACAGGAAATCTGCTTCTAAAAGCATTCAAGACTGGAGCCTTTTGAGGGTGCTCAGCATGCAGAGCCTCTATGGCATCATCAGACCACGTGCTGCAGAGCAGCAGAGTCAACCTCCTACCCTGCACCCCTAACACCACTATTCAGACCCAGCTATCCCCATTAGCAAAGCAGCAATGCTGTGCAGAGCTAAACTTGCTTGTCAAAATAGGTTAAGCCTATCATTCTCCACAACACAAAATGAAAGCAGCAGTAAGCCCTGCTTTGTCAAGATAGCAGCTGAAGTCAATGTAAACAGCATAAAAGCATCCATAGCTGGCTCGTATTGTGCTTTTCTAGGAGCTCTGGCTTCCTTTAAAGCTGTCTCTAGGAGGCTACTAGCAGAGCTGAGTGAATCACCTCTCTCCTGGCTCTCACTGTAAGGTCATCTAGAACCTACTGCTTTTATTCCACACCTCCCTGAAAATCTCCTTTAAGGATTAAGCTCTTTCCCAACCATTGGAAAATCCAGCTCCAGATGCCTGACCTGCATGCATGGGCCCAGTCGATAAGGAATGGAAGGGGATATCACATTTGTTTCTCAATCGATTGAAAGACCAAATGAAGCTGAGTCAGGCAAATCCTCGGTTTCTTCACACTCTACTCCCTTTGCTTTGGGGTGCTCCAACACGCTGGGAGGGGAGATAACGTTTGGCAACGGTAAAGAGGAGCATGCAGGAGAAGAAATAGGGAAGTCAACCTCCCAAAAATTACTGTAAAATCTGACTCTCAAAGATAGGCTGGTGAAACTGGGAGGAAGTGGAAAATCATCACGCCAGGAAGGCTCCATTTGCTAGTCAGAGAGCAGAAAAGCTGGTCACTACCAGCGGATATCTCCTGTTTTGTTATCTCTTCCGGCTGAGCTGCCCAATGGGAGGATGAAGATTTAGTCAGCCCATGGCCTCCCCACTTCCGTGTGCTGCCTCCTTTGAAAGAACTCACTCATTTTCAGCCTGGTTATTTAATCCCGATGGAGAATTGGTGCAAGCGGTTCCTGCAGCCCCCTGCAAGGCCAGAGCAAGTGCACAGAGGGGTGTAGCCCAAGACAAGCCATGCTCTTGCAAGCCCAGTGGCCACTGGCAGCTGGTCCTGATTAGAGCAGCCCCCAAGATGCTGTAATCTCTTCTCTAGTATTGCTCTAATCAGTGCTGGGGCCAGTCTGTAACCTGTCCTCAGATCACAGAGCTATCATGAATTGGCTACGGCTCTCCATAGGATCTGGGCACAGCTCAGACCCTGGCCTTTGCAGTTTAACTTGAGGCTAACACTTATCTGAGTCTAATGTTGCTGTAATTAGTTTTTCCCCAGTGCAAACCAGGACTGTTAGCACTGCATGTTAAATAGAAAAGATACAAGGACAAAAGTATGTGAATTACTCTAAGTTTTGACTACTGTTCAGGCAAGTTTCAGTTGCCTGTTTACTTCGCTACAGTATGAAGGCCCTGCCTCAGCAAGGTACCTATAGAACTGAGGCCATACATAAGTCAAAACTGAGCAAAGCAGGAAAAATACAGTATGCATTTCTTCCATAAGGGCAACAGTAAATAATCTACTAAGTTAATGGTTCACTGATGCAACTCGGTTAAAGAGGTGGAGAAAAAACTAAGGATATTTTATCTATGACCCTTGGCTTAGGTCTGAGATACAGCTTTAACTGAAGAGCAAAGGTTAACTGTAATGGAAAATGTTGGCATTACTATAACTTACAAGCCATATCCTGATTTTTTTTTTTTTTTTTTTTTTTTTTTTTTTTTTTGTCAAAATGAAAGCAACTTCTTTAATTATGACAACAGAGCCACAAAAAGTAAATTGTGGAGAACTATTTATCAAAGTTTCTTCAGAGTGCCATGGAAGAAGACAACAAGAGTAGGTGGAAAGAGACTTGGTAAAGGGGAGAAACTTCATATTAGCTTGAAAACTGTGAAGAGAAGCAAGTCAGGAGAGCTCTCATTGATGGCAGAAACATCCTTTTAGACAGACTTAAACACAGTAAAATTCAGGTCTCAAAAGTTGTGCCCAGGCACAGCTTTCACTATGGCCTCACTATTACTCTACCAGACAGAGCATAAACAAAGCAGCAAGCTGAAAAAAAAATTAGGCAAGCAATAGAGAGTCTTCAGACAAATGTTGCCCTTGGGTAGCACAGAAGTGTAAAGGAGAGTAGAAAATAGTGCCTCAGCCCGAGGGCCAGCCTTGCAAAATACAGCTCGGGGAAAAATACATACATTTCCCAGCAGAGAATCTAAGAAGCACAGTGTAAGACTGGAGGGTACTGCTATTACTTTATTTGACTGACAACTGCTAATACCTTGGGGCATGGTGAAGAGAGGGAAATTCACTCCTGACAACTATGAACGGCAAGTCCCTGCTCTTGACTGGTATTTACAGTGCACCAGTACTGAACTGGTCAGCTTGCATGGAAAAAGCGCGAAATAAAATGACATTGAGGGCAGCAGGAGACACTGACAAGCAACAACAACAACAACAAAAAAAAAGAAAAAAAAATTGAAAGCAGTTAGTCTCCAGTGAGAGGAATTTTCATGTGGTTTTTCTGGCATTGTCTTTTGGAAAACACTGGGGTTTTGCTACTCTTTCAACTTCTGGAGTTCTCACAAAACCTCTAAACCAGGTCTTTATTTATAATAGGAATTTTGAAACTATTTTTTGCATTCTTTTAGACTCATTCAATTCTTGACCCCAATTACATTGAATAATGTGGTTACGACTAACATAAATATAGTTCCGTTATAAATCAGGACGTGTTTGCCTGGAGACAGCCCTTTTTCTTCCCCTTGCTCATGTTCTGCAGCTGTCCAAATACATCCCCATGCTCCCTGGAACCTGCAGCACAGTCTCACTGCCACAGCTGGTGGGGGCAGAGGTAATGGGCTGCAGGCTTCCCTCCCTTTGTGCCCAACCAGCAAGCCCATGCACGCTCCAGTTTGCACTGTGATGCCGAAAGGATGAAAGAATATCATGTTACTGTGAGGGGTATTTGATCTCCCCACCAGGGATGAGAGCCATCCCTGTCAGTTTGGTAAAGATTCAGTAGCTGGCTGGTTGAGTCCCTGGGCCACTGTTCAGTCTTGGCTTAAATGGAGCAAACATCTTACTGCATCTCTGCACAGAGAATAAATGATTCCAGGAATGCAAGTATAACTGAGTATTCAAGTCTTTCCACAGTGGAGATTATTAAAAAGACAGCAAATGTCATCAGATATCAGCAATGCTGCATTTGATTAGAATAGGAAATAACATCTTTACCGGTATTATCTGCTGGTGAATGCTCTGATACCTCAGGTGTTATGTCAACGCTAGAACAGCTAGGGGAATTAGGAGCCCATCAAAGCACTTCCATGATCCTGTCTTCCCCACCAAACAGAAGACTTGTCAGAAAGATTTTGCATTAAATGATACAAATAGCAGGGGTAGGAAACTGATGGAGAAAAAAGGGCTCACTCACCTTTACAGAACTAATTTCCCACCATGTCCTTTGTAATTATTTTTTCATCGTCACCACCTACTGCTAGCTTACCAAAACGAACGCCTGAGTTGTCCCAAGACAAGAGGATCAGCTCTGCTTCTAAGATTTTCAGACTCCACTGGAATCCAAAAGGCCAGGAATGCTCCTGGGAAAACCCACTCTTGGGAGGTTCCCATCCGCATTCCCAGTTCAATGGAGGTCCCACTGCGCAAGCATTGACAAGCTTAATGGAAGAGTTCAACATCTACCTACATTCCAGCTCAGGATCTGGTCCTTTAAAACTGTATTTACACATAAACCCCTGCTCAAGGCAGTGACATGGTAGAATGATCCTTGAAGAGAGTCTTTGACATCTCATATAAGAGTTTTAAAAATAGAAATAAATTTCCAAATGATACTGAAACACCACCAAGCCTCTAAACTGTCATTAGTAAATATCATTCAAGTCAAAAGCCTTCTGCCTACCGGGAGATTTAGAACTCAAATTCCACTGTGTGTACACATCAGTTTCTCAGATGTCCCCACAGTTTTGCTACTGAGATACGCATTTGCACACGAAGTTGGTAGTAAATCTGTTTGACTAGGAGCTGAATCAGGAGTGAATTGATATGTTTTTATTCATTTTATTACGGTCAGGAAATTCTCTGCTTGATCCAGCGGCTCTTAGTCTATCAAGCTGTTTAATGGATCTCTCAGCCTGGAAATATAAAAGGTCATAAACACCAAAGTCCCAGATACTTCTGGTCTGAATGCCCCATGCTGATATGCCTGGTGTGGGCACAAGCAAGACCCAGCTCTGTGCAGCAGACTTGCAGGAACTGCCTGCATCTTCCTACACGACTCCAGCAAGTAAGTAAACTGAGTGCTTCCTGCAAAAGGGCAGTGTCTCCACTGTACAGTCACCTCCTGCTTACAAGACTATTGCCTTCAATCCAACAGCTCAGTAGTTAGAGCATTCACCCAAAATGGCAGTGTGGAAGGGAAACAGGTTTAATTCCCTCCTGTAATTGAGGGACATACCTGCTACCCCACAGACACTGGAGAAACAGCTTTCTCAGCTCTGTTGGGAGCCACTGTTGATCTTTGAATGAATCATAAAACAGTGACTGAACCAGAAAAAGGGGATAGGACAGGGAAAGAGACTATTTCTCAGGCTAAAGCTAAAAACATGAAATGGCCTACAGAATATATGGACTCCTGCCTTGGCTGCAACCACAAACTTAGGACTTTAGCTACAGTTCAATAATTATGAAGTGCACTACCACTTGCCTTGACCTATGACTGTGTAGTATTTATGGCTCTTTTCTGTATATTCCCTGTTTACAGATGTTGAACTTAGAGATTATTTACTCAAAGGCAAATTCTGATTCATTAACACAGAAGAGGAGCTATTCCATGAATAGTTTTACTGAGACTAACTGGACTTTCTGCTTTCCTGCCCAACTCTATACCCTCTCTCATCAAAAGGTTAACTGTGGGTAAAATACTAGAGGATTATTTTTATCCACTGGGTTTTATTTCAAAATACCTCTATGCTTTCAGAACATTGAGTTTAGAAAGTTCACCCATTAGAGTGCAGTACATCGGCATGAAGTGAAAGTTTGCAGCTACACGTGATTCCGGAAACTGCAATACACACTGAAGTGCAGTATCAGAGTTTTGCAATTACATTCGCATTCTAAAAAAGAACTGAGATAAGCTAAGAAATTGTTCTCCTACAATATGGCAAAGAACTACAAGAATTTATATGAAGTTTGCAGAGAGCTGCTTCCCAGCCTCTTGCTCACTGCCCTGGGTTTAGCAAAGCTGAAAAGTTAGAGTAGAGCAAGAAAGCCATTGTGTCCTCTTTGGACACTTCGTAGTAAGTTACACTGGTGAGGTTCTTATCATTAGAGTGTTAAGCACCTCTAGATACCCTTGGGAAGCTTCACTGGTGCTGAAACCTAGTTCCACACATTGTATCAAAGCGTTACCCGCACTGACACTGAGCCAAGATCACAGTAGCTTCAAGCCGCACTAAGTGAGGGCTGCTGCTGCAGGGGATACATGTGACAATGTTACCTCTTCCCTTGTGCAAGCACTAATCCTTGTGTGACTGTGCAGGGAGCCAGATCTGAGAACTGATCCCCATGACAATCAAGGCAATCTATCAGCTAGCCTGTGCTCTCCACACTGCCCTGGAACACTGGCACCCAACACAGCCAGCGAGACACCTTTCTCAGGAGGAACCCGCACCTGGATTAGCACAAGGCAGTCATGATGCTGCAGGCTGAGGCTCTGCTGTCATGCTAAGCTCATGAAGCAGCAGTCAGTAGGAATGAGATGACAGGACAGGTGCTGAGTGGATATCCACACTCTGTATATCTGATGTGCAAGGGTTCAAATGGAAAATTAGGCAGCTCTTATATGCCATTGCGAAATCCTCCCGAGTGTTTCATAAACAAACATTTGCATCTTGGACACCTTTTAACATTTCTTCAGACACCCATGTTAAGCAAACTGGATACATATGTTTTCTTTGCAAAGTTTCCAAACACAGTTGCCTCAACTCTTATTTCAATGTCAGTGGGAATCTAAGGTAGGTAAAAGAGCTCAAGACAGGGCCCCTTGGGTAAAAGAATATTGCAAATTATTTATCCAAAAGATCTCGTATAATGCAATTTAATGTTTTGCAATGACAGGCACTTCACATGTATCAATACGTCTCTATTGATCATGCAAGCCCATCAGAGCATACACAAGGGAAGAGCACAGCCTGTGCAACCTGCCACTGCCAAACTCAGGAAGGAGCTGTTATGCCCTGATATTGGCCCTGTAATGCACGCACACCCCACTGTGGGTGATGCGAGGCAGTACCACCTGCCAACTGCCCCCCTAAGCACGCCATAGCTTCACCATGCACAATTTCACCTCAACAGGAGCCTGCGAAGGTCCTCACTTCTCACCAATACCCAATACACAAGCATCACTGGAACCACCAGACTTCTTGGTTAGCAGAGGTGACTTCAGCTCAGGGCAGGACTGCATTTAAGACAGAGTTTCTGTGTTGCCCTTTACTAGAAATGTCTGAGACTCCCATACATTTCTAATGATCCCTACAAGGGTCATGGACTTGTTTCATTCCAGACTCTTAGACTTATATCCTCATCTTTTACCCAAGGAGCCTTTCAGGAAGGGTCAGAGCAGCAACCGTATGATTCTAGCTATCCACATATGTGTTGTGATTCAGGTTATCCAGACCAATATGAATCTGATAACATTAGCTCAAGTAATGGCAAACTGGTGCATAAATCCATGCTGGAAAATAACAAGGAGGTTGCTCAGGGCTTGGCAGTTGGAACACAAGCCTTGGATGAGCTACAGAGGTGTAAATCTTATTTCAGTGGGCTTAAAGAAAGTCACATAGGAAGATTTATCCCCAAGACTGTCTCCAAAAGGACATGCCTTGCAAGAGCAGATTAAATCTGCAAGCAGAAACAGTACCTTGTGCTTTTTTTCCCCACCTCCCTGGAATAATTTTATTGATACACCGCCAAAACCTCTTTTCTACACAGAGCAGTATGACTCTGTAACTACTCATTTAAAATCAGCAGTTAGCTATGGCCTTACACCCACCTAACAGAGCAGGATTTGCTCTGTTGTCTTTTTGTTGAAATGTTCCTTCATACCCTTCCTTCTCTCGTGCAGATGCTGACCACAAGGAAAACCACAATGATAAAGCTGTTTTCTCTTATTAGTCCATTTTTGTAAACAATTGTGAATGCATGAGCATAGCTTCTTGGTGTGTGTTAAGGAATGGAAATCTCCACTCTGAGCTGAAATCCTAATGAGCAAACTCAGGTTTCTTTAGCTTGAAAGGAGAATGTTACCTAGGTAAAGTTGTATCTAGAAAAAAACTTTGCAAAATAAAAGGGAATTTAGGTGCAAAAATAATTCAGAATCAGCTCATTCTTGTTCCCATACTTATTCTATTCCGATTTTTCTTCTGCTCCACTGGAGCATTTTTTTGTTGTTGTTGTTTTCATTCCCCTTTTCTTTACTTCACTGAGTTATTGACAGTCAGATAAAATATTACAATATACCAAATGTATCTAAAAAATAGGCCTGACTCATTAGGCTGAGTCAATCTAACACATTTTCCAAATTATGCTCATATAGTCTAATTTTAAACCATTTTAATGTAATTTTAAAATGTTTCAGATTTTGGCAGAAAAAAAAGGCAGCTAGCAATGGTAGAATAAAGATCCAGCTGGCAAGGCGATAGAAAGGAGAAAACAATTTTGAGAAATACATTGTAAATGGCAAGGAACTAAATATCTACTATAATGAAAGCAAATGGATTTTAAATAACCCAGCTAAATTGTTTATGTATTTTTTAAATAAAAATAATTAACCATGTTACAAAAACAAAACCTTAAATACAATGTACTTACAGAGGCTTTTGAGTGGAAAAAGCTTTCTACTGCTCTGGCTTATAGAAGAAACACAACACAAAAGAAATTCTTCCCCTTAAAACCACATACTAACAAATGTTGTGTTTTGTTCTCATATTGCTCTGCAAAAATTTTTAGCTAGTAGCTTTCTTAGATACAGATAATTATTATTAGCTGTCTTAATTACAGATATGCAAAAAAACCTAAAAGAAATCCAAGAATATAGCTGTCCTTCGCCTGCCATTGTCACAGGCAGTATTTTGGACTAATTATCAGATGAGCTGTCCTTACTGAAAGAAAATGCATGGATGCTTCCAGAGATATCACTAACAGTTGAAATAAGAAGTAATCCTCAGAAAATAGCTTGCTTTTTTTTTTTGTCCTGAAAAGGGTATATTCAGAACAAGTATGATCTCTCTACTTGGTCTTTCCACAGAAGAGTACAGTAATTGAGACCAAAAGAAGAAAGGTTGAAAAGCAAGATATATTAAAATTAGAAACTTGATCTGGAAACTGCTTAAAACAAGTCTCAAATGTAGGTACACGTTCCAGATAGGCTACGTCCCCCATCATGTATCTCCATCTGTCCTCTCAGCACGGATGAAAATTTTGTCACAGGAAATCCTTGCCGCAGCGTATCAGATGTGAAATAGCCCCATAGGGGACATTGTCCTCTTGAGGCAAACAGGCTTGCAAGAGCCTGTTTCTCAATTCCTGATGTTAAAACACTCAGGCTTGATCTGGGGCTTTAGTAGTTTTTTGGTGTAGAATGCAAAAAACCCACTTGCCTTTCAGATGGGTATAGAACAGGGTCGCTTTGTTAAAAAAAAAAAAAAGCCTTTCTGGATATTAGAGTGTCAATCTCTCTACAGCCAGAGGAAATCCCTGTGAAAGAAAACTGACAAATACAAGCCAACCAAACCTTAAGCACTTAAATGTCCTCTGCCCTGCAGCAGCAGAACTTGAGTGCTGTGTTATGTGACCATAGAGACTGATGTAGGACAAGATGGAATCTTACAGGTGCCTACCCTCTGGGGCCCCCATCACCAGCTGCAGTACAGCTCAGTCACCACTATCACCTTGTAGCTCAGGCGCAGCTGGTCACTGGCTTCTAAAACTGGCAGCTACTTAAGAGAGTGCGATCCCTAGAGATGCTGTGCTAGAACACCATCCTGCTGCATTCACAGTCGGTAACCGGTTATTTTGGGTAGCTGTGCTCACTAGGATTAACTAGGGTGCTAGTCTTGCAAGGACAGCTGCAATGAGATGGGCTGCCATTGAAGTCAGTAAAAGAGACAATCTCTTTGCAAGATCTGAGCTAGAGAGTTTAAATGCATACAGCAGCCTGTCTCCTTTCAATTGGGCACATCAATGTTGATGAAGAAAATGACCTACCTGCAACACCTTGCAAAACCCCACTGTTGGAGGTTTCAGTGGTCAGTCCACTGGCCATTTGAGATGAAGCCATAGCCGCATGCTTACCATTAGGCTTCCCTCTCTATGGATGTCTTAGCATCTCATCAGACACGTACACCACTCTGCAACTGAAGGAGGGGCTGAACAGACAGAGATGTGCTCAGAGGCCCCATGATAATATGATGCTAATGAGGTGGTATGGAACTGGTCTGGGAGGTATCTCATCAGACTCCTTGGGTTAGTTGCTGCTGACAAGTGTCTGTCTCCCCTTTTCTTTCCTCAAGGCTGTTTGCTCCAGCCATCACAAGGTGTAGTGCCAGTGCTCTCAGAAAGGAAGGACAACACAGTTGTCCAGCCAGACACATCCTGCCACAAACTTTTTGCACAACCTCTGCCCCCAGCACAGTGGGGTTTCAGGTGCTGCCTCCAATAGTCCAAATGATAAACATCTTCTGGCACAAGCATAGACTCAACTTCAGCAGCAAAAAAATGAAATAGCACAGGAGATGGTTTTAGTTATTTGAATGTGCTCTAATTTCAGTATGTCGCTCAGAAAATGACTGTGGTGTGCCCAATAAAAAATTAGGAAAAATACAAATCAAAGGGTTAAAGAGATACAGCACTATAATTAGCAAGATATTTATATTGTTTCGTGGGGTTTTTTTTTTCTTCATGATTCTGCCAAAACCAACCTATAACCACAGCATTCAATTTTTCAAGTGTATTTGCCCGAGGAAAGGCAAATTTTTGCACCTACATATGTGGGCTTTTTCCAGGCATGTATGTGGCTGTTGTGAGCGTTATTATCCTTCATTAAAAGTGATAGATCTTTGAGATAAACAGGCACAGATTACCATTCCCCAGCTGAGTCTGGATCTATTACGTAAGTAGTCACACAGTTTCTATAGTTCAGCTTTACAAACATGAAGTTTTATGTGTTTTCTCAATGTCTCTCATCACATTATAATTTCTTTTCTCTTTACCTGGAATCTCTTATAATTTTTCAGAAATCAAAACATTTTCTCTTCCTAATACTAACCAAGTGCTAAAAATACAAACATCAAACTGTGGAGTGTTAGCTCAGCAAAATCTAACTTAGTTCCAAACCAGAAAATTTTCCCTTAGAAAATACTCCAAGTGTAATTGCAGGTTCATGCAAGTTTGTTTTTCAGTAGAAGTAATGTAGCATTTTGCCTATTTGTGCAAAAAACCCCAGCAGTCACACATTGCGAGAAAGCTTGTCTGAAGTGATGATAGGTTGACTAGATAAACCAAAATGCCTGGATACACCAGGATAAAGCAGAATTTTCTTTTTTAAAGAATTAACCATATTGTCGGACGCTAAACAGACTTAGTCAAAGATCAAATTTTCACAGAAGTAGTAGTATCTATATTTGTTCAATGAGCTTGCTTTTAGCTCCATACACAGTTAACTCCTCAATCAGCTCTTTAGATTTTATGTTGGCTATCCTGAAAGCTTCCAGGAAAGCTACTTAAATGACCATTTAAGTAGGCCTGTGTCTCAAAGCACTGCAGGCCATTTCCATCTCTATGAATGATATCAGTGCAAAGAGAACAGGGGCAGGAAGCTACAAGAAACAGTATCTTGGTATTATACGCAGTGTAGAAAAACTGCCCTAGTTCTTCTATTTATCCACATATTAAGTGCTCTGGGGGCAACCTCTGGTTCACGAACATTTGGCATGTAGTTGGAGTGTTGTCCATGTGCAGTAGTGAAGCAGTTGACTGCTTCTGCTTGCACACCCATCCACATGGTCCAAAGTACATTATTCTAGTGTACAATGGCTCAGTTATGGCTCTGCCTCCAGATGCTCATTTTCAAAGCCGTGGCAAAAGTCTGCTTCTCAGACCCCTGGCTGAGTTTGCCATGTAGGGAATTAGGTCTGGCTGGAAAAGAGCTATTCCATTTCATGCAAAATAATTTCAGTGTTTGAAATTTGTCTTCAACACAATACAAAATTAAAACTCTCAACTATCCTGGGAGACCAAGCCCCACATCCCCAACTCAATAGTCAGCAGTAAGAGCATTCATTGATCTGTGGGAGATTCAGGTTCAAGTCCCCACTATGAACCAGGAAAACGCTGACTTGAATCTGGATCTCCCACATCTCAGATGAGTGTCCTAACCACTAAGCTTGGGTGGAGCTCTTCCTCTTGCTTTACCCCACCCTGGATCTGATGACATTTTTACTGGAATAGATATATTTGTGTGAAGAAAAAATTTTTCAAAAGCCAAACACTCAAAACCAACTCTGATATGAAAAATCGCTTCCAGATACTTAGAATTTGCCAGAACCTGGATTTCTTCATCCATTTTGAAAATGGGTAAAAACACGATGCTTGTTGTCTTTGAAGGACCCCATTAGCAAATAGAAGACAGTCCTGTTCTGAAGTACAGGAACGAGATTTGTGAAGTGAAACAGAGGGAAATACATCCATTGCACATTTCAGAGTGCTCTGCAGGACTTGCTGAGCAGCAGCCAGAGCAGAAGGACAAAGGAAGAGATGGTGCCAAAGGTTTTAACAAACTATAGACTATCCCAACACTCTTCCAGTCCTGGAAAGACAGTCTGGGAGCAAGGAGGATACACAGGGAGGCTGCTTTGAGCATCCCTGAAGTATGGAGAGTAGCATAAAAGATAAAGTGTAGCTCCTCCCTTTTCTGACACCTACTTGATGGGCAGAACCAACAGACCATGGGGAGATAGGTTGGGGGCTTTTCAGATAAGAATGCCAAGCACTTCAGCTGGTGAATTAACCCAGGGCCCTCATGTCCCAGACAACAGCTAGATCCTATTATTGAGAGCAGAGGTTGAGCCTGATGAGTATGCTCCCACTCCTGTTTTTGTACCATGAAAACTCACTGAGAAGGCTGCTGTGAAAAACAGCATCAGTTTCAACAAAGCTGCCTGCTTTTCTGTTCAGCAAGCATGAAACGTAGCTGGGTGATACCAGTTTTGTGGGGGAGGGAATTACAAAACTGCCTGACAAACTGCCATGGATTTCTCCAGGGGCCAGCCCAGCCTGCCCGTGGTGAGGTCCCCACTGAACTGCCTTGCTTAGGCCTCATCCACACAGCATATTCTACTGAGCTATTCGGTTCATTGTTTCCTTTTCCTGATATATCTCTTAACTTGTTTCATGGTTTTTATACATATGGAATCAAAACCTCATTGTTTTATGTACTCACAGGTCAAAGGAAAAGATGCAGGAATTTTCCCATAATGTGTTTCTACTTCTTTTTTTTTTTAATATAGAAGCCTTTTGCTATGAAATATGGGATTCTCTTCAATTATTAACTGCTATCTGGTAACTTATTATACAAGATAAAATTAAATGACTGTTTAACCTTGGGCCATACACCAGCAGGAGTCATTTTGTGTGACATTATTTCACACTGAATTCCCTTGTACCAGGAGAAATCTTTGGGGTTTAAACTTTTTCCTTTTTTTGAATTTGATTGTATTTATGCTCAGGAAAAAAAAAGATGGTCAAATGCAAAATACATTTATCTGGCTCTCCTGGAAATTGAATTTGATCTTAATAGTACTAAAGTTCTCAAGCACTATGCCAGTTCTGTGAGTATCAAGAAGCATAGCAGACATGCTCCTTATTTAAGGAGGAACTCGTTTCAGTTTTTATCCATTCAAAGCAATAGGTGTAGTGGAAGAGAAAAGAATTAAGACCTCTGTCTTTCCTGATTTCTTTTAACAACATGGAAATGAACAGTTTCATTGAAGAGGCCAAACAACATACACAAAGTTATGTAGGAAGAAAGAAAATAATCTTCTAACACAAATATATTTGGAGAAATCCATACAACTGATTAACCCACACATACTCAAGAACACAGATATACCTATCAGTCAGTGCTCCAAGGCAGCATATCAACTTGTGCTGACCAGGTGACCTTTCTTTTTGACTGCAATCTTTCTTCCTTTTTTTTTTTTTTTTTTTTTTTTTTTTTATGTCACCTAATTAACCAGATTCTGTTCAAGAATAACTCGCTATCACCTTTACCGAAAGA
>JANIJG010008411.1:0-13320 GCA_024611175.1 Megaceryle torquata | reverse complement strand
CCTTTTTTTTTTTTTTTTTTTTTTTTTTTTTTTTTTTTTTTTTTTTTTTTTTGGTTTGGCAGATCAGTTTTACTTCTATTTAAAAGCCTGCTGCTTCTCCTAAAACTGTGAACAATAATGTCTGTGTTACATTCCATGGCAGTAAGATTTAATGACCTAGCCTTAATATTTTATTACATTTTAGTCTGAAGTGGGCTTCCTAAAAGTTACAGTAGCTGACTATGAGACAACAAGACATTGCAGTTCCCAAAGCGAATTAATTCACAGAATCTAATTTATTCATCTTTACCCAATCAAACCTTAATATATGCAGGATTTTTTTTCTCCTCATAAGAGTCACCCATTCTAAACTGTTTGTGTTTACAATATTTCTTTATTTTGAGTCGTAAAGAGTCTGAAGACATACCTTGTTTATCAAAATTTAGCTTATTAGGACATCTTTCACAGTACTCAAGTTGTCACTTCTAGAATGGCTTAACAGAAAGATGACCTTTTAAGTCTTCTTCTTAACAGGTTTCTATTACCCAATGAACTGAAGTCAAAAGAAAAAAAAAAAAAAACTGTTAAAAATTATATTTAGGAAGTCAGTAATTTGAATTTGTCAAAATATGACATTTAATTATTTGCACATGTGAACTTGTTACATGATCCAATTATTGTTTCATAATCCTTTCTAGCCTCTTTCAGACTGTCTCCAGAAGTAAAAAACATAATCTTCAGAACACTGAAGAGCTTTAACCTAAACAGATGCCCAGAGGCCAGTGGTTATCCTAACAAGAGGAAAAACAAATATATTTTGTAAGTGAAGAAAGCACAAGGACAGAAAGACCAAAATTCCTATTGTAGTAATGTGACTGTCTTTCAGAATATTATGGTTGCTTTGTGGTTCAATGTCAAAATTTAACATACTGTTATCACATACTTATGCAGCATGTTGAATGAGGAAGAATAAATAGGCATAAAGTTTCAGTGATTTTATTGATACAGCAGAGCCTGTAAATATGATTTTTGCTATTCCTAGTGAAAAGTTTTGGACCCTGCTCTGACCTGAAAGCACAGGTCTCAGGTCTGGCCTGGGTTTACCTTGACCATAGCTGGACTGAGTTGGTTTCAGCTCCTGCCTTGGGGCCAGGTGCCTGCTGCCTACTTTGCCTAAGCTTTGACTCTGCCAGTGTCTCCATGAGAAGGATCTGTCAGACCCTGGGGGTCACTGGCCAACAAATGAAATCCCCTGGGGAAGGATCTGAGCCTGGGGAGGCTGTGGGACCATGTTCACCCTTCAGGTGGGGGCAGCCAGAGGGCAGTAGCTCAGGATGGCACATTAAAATAAATCCAAGCTGATTTCAGGACAGAGGGGTTCCAAATCACTCTGTTCCCATCAAAGAACTCAGGGTGATGGTGTTTTATCATAAAATCCTCCTCTTGTTTTTCTTGAGGAGGGGAGGTTTGAAGCACAGCACCAAGTGAAGAGATAGACAAGGCATTTTATGAGATAATAATTTCAACTGTAATTTTTTTTTTCTGTATCAAACAATTAGAACTGTTACACTCTTAAAACATTAATTGGTTTAACACTTAATGTTTAGCTCCATCTATATTTGTGTTTTATTTTTCCCAGAACAAGTTCTTGAGTGTAGCATTGCTAGTGGTACATTTTTTCTCATAGAACAAAAGAGTTCTTATGACACATTAGGAATCACATGAAACATTCAGTAGCTAATGATATTTTTGGAGTCCTAAAGATGAAGCATTCCTTTCAGGGTTTCAGCAACAAGAATACAACAGTACTAGTTTACTGAAAAACCCAGCTTCTCACGAGGAAATATCAAGGGAAGCTACTCAAACCAATAGGGAAGCATAAAAAAGAAGTGAAGAAAGAAACTCAAAGTGTCTGTTTTCATTATTTGAAATAGGCTGTACCAGCAGAATAAGGTCTTTTCTGTTCATGTCTCTAACAGATGGAGCAACCTTGGATTTCTTGTCTTTGACCTAGGTTAACCAAGCAATATGATCATAATCATTTTGACATACAAGCTGATGTACTGCCATAAACATCTTTAACTCTTCATTCTACCTATAAAGCCAGAAAGAAGTCACTTTTCTCACCGAACATTCAAACTTTCCCTGAAAAAAATACAAAAAAATCAAAGCCCTTCCAAATGTTTGCATAGTAATTATGATAGACAGTAACACAACTGAAAGATACAGCTTTGCTGATTCATAAAGCATGTTCATGTCCACATAACATCAAGTTTTGCTCAACTTTTCAATTAAAAATGATGAAATTAATCAAAGAAATTTATTTATTCTTTTGTCCTAAATTTTGGTCTATTAAGTACTATATTCATGGTGAAATTTATCCCATTCAAACCACTGATTTATGAATTTCACTTTTATACAAGTTAGTGTCATCAAGCACATTTATTTATTCTAGATACTTCAGGAGCAGTTAAAGAATAATTTTTATTGCTTCTGCCTAATACTGAACTTGGACCATCAGACATTAATAATTGGTAGTCATTATTCACATAAAATAGGAAAACAGAAATGATAATAAAGAGAAAAAGACAAGTAATTTTGGCCTCAGGAGGTGATGGATAAAGTCCATGGAAAGGATTTTCTCTAGTGAGTAGGACAGAAGTGTTCTTCCTATTATGTTACCATAAAAATAATCCTAAATAATGCAGAAACCCATTAATGGAATCCATAGTAGAAGAATAAACATAAGAAAAAAAAAAAATATATATAATGCCCAAAAAGAAATCAAATGCACTATCCAGAAGTAAAGTGAAACATTTATAGAAAACATCTTATAAATATGGGCTTATTAATAAAAAAACAAGTGTTTGATAATAAATAATAATATAATTAAGATGATAGTCCAATTTTTTTGTAAGGATTTTTTTAATAGATAAGAAAGTTTGTTATTGATCCACACAGGTTATGTTATATTCAATACACATTTTCATCTGTATTAAGAACTGTGAAAATTTTTCCTATTTTTTTCTTACCATTTCTAAATGCTTATTACCAGTTTTGATTTTTTTTTTCATTTTAAAATAAAATTCATTATCCTAACGAAGTAAAAAACTAATTTAATTTGCTGAATTGAGATGTTTTTCCACTAAAAGAAGAAAATAAATAAATAGAAACCAAATAAGCAAAATTTGTTTTGCTGCAGAGAATAGAGATCAAACAGAACAATGTCTATTCAAAGGCTCAAAGCTTTGACCTAGCCATACTAGGTTTCTTTTCCTTTACTGGTACCTGTATAAGATATTTGCAAAACTCCCATACACTTCCCTTAAATCAAACCTATGCTTATTAAAAGGAGGTTGAAAAAGCAAATTCATTATATAAATATATAGTACTCGGGACAACAGACATAAAAAGTCAACCACTTTGTAAATGTGCATATATTGAGGCTTCTGCATTTATTGAAGCTTAATGAATGAGAAGAAATAGTGAGGTTTTTTTTCTACAAGATAGTGAAATTACACTGAAAAAATATGTCCTTAACAAAAGAGCACTTTTATTTCTGAAGCAAGAAATTTCTTTTAGAAATAGCAGACAGATTATCAGATGGTTTCAGATTTTTTGTCCTGGTAACAGACCTGTACTATTTATTGGTTCAGAGCTTATTTAGCTCTACACTGTAGACAGTGATTTGAAAAAATATGAAAATTTAGATATGAGAAGTGCTCATAAAATGTTAATTCCTTTCTTCTTCAACTAGCCTCCAATCTCCATTATCTTTTGTACAAAAGTGCCATATAAATTTTTATATATAAACACATATAACACAGATTCAGAGTTAGAGAAGGCTAAGGAGGATATTCGGCAAAAATTATTAGAAAGGATATTTTGCAAAATGTAGGATATTCTTAAAGGAATGTTAATAATGTCAAGTGTCAGCGGTTTCTGATCAAATCTTTATGTCCTTGTTGCAAACGTGTTGTGGAAAAGCACTTCTTATGAGGACATCACAATGTAGCTAGTAGGTTTTTTAAGGATAGATTAGAGCAGATTAAAGGATAGATTAGAGCACTTTCACCTTGACACTGTAGGCTACCTTGACAACAGGTTACAAGGCAAACACTATATTGGTATTACTATGTTGGTATGAACCAATAGAAAGAAAAATCTATAAGGAACAAGAGACATTGCCCTTGCATTGTATCCTCCATTTCTCGTGTCCCGAGTAGATATTAATTGATCCACCAGTACCTATTTATGAACATCAATTTTTGCCATCTATTAAAAAAATAAAATAAAATCATCCTTGCTTTCTGATATTTAAAAAACAGAGAATGATAGTTAATTTAATAAGGAACTGCAGCATGTACTGGCTCATTGCAGAAAGATGCAACTTACTTTTGAAAATTAAGTACTGCTCTATCATAACTTGCAGCTATTCTGAATTAGAAATCTCATTGTAGGAAATAAGGCACACAGGTGACCCAGAAGAATAAACAGGTAGATATCTTTTGCCATAAGATCACATAATCTATTGCCCATTCTGTTGTCTTACATGACAAAAATTTTGATTGGAATCCCATGCAATGTTATTTACATCAAATGATCTTTAATAAAATTAGAAATATAATTAAATTATAACTACAGAACTGAAAAATGCAACAAAAGAAATAATAAAAAACAAACCAAAACAAAACAGTGTCCAGAGTATATTGTGAAGCAGTAAACAGGTGCCAATGCCATGACACCTGAAATTTGTATTGACATGGTGGTATCAAGATGCTTGATCATCTGCTGAGGTGTTTTCTTACAGTGCAGGGAAGCCCATCACCTTACCCTCATTCCTGTCCTCATGACAGCAAAAGAAGATTTGTTTGACTCATAAAAATAAAAAAAAATGATTTATTGTCCTGCTTCAGCTGTGATGACCAATCACAGGCCTGTCCACAGGTAATCCTGGACAACAATGGTCACACAATTACGTACTTAATTACTCTTTTTCCTGTTTCTTGGCCCTCCTTTTGCCGTGCTTGTAACTCCCTTTATTCATCTCAGATTTCTCCCTGCTCTAACAGGCAATTTACCTTAATTACTTTTTGCCCCTTCAGTCCCAGTTTTGCTAAATTCATATTGAAATTCAGTATTTCTACAATACTTAGGTTATCTCAGGTTTATATAACACAACCGATGTGGTTACCTAGGTATTCTTGGCCTTGCAAGATTGTACTCCCCAAAACGTCCCCAATGCTCCCCTCCAAATATCTTTGCAGTTTTGCAGTCTCTCACATCATTCCTACTTAACCGTCCATGACATCCAGACATCCCTCACCAAGGTACCTGCAAGTGTCATCAGCTTCCTTATGTCTGCTATTTAAGTTTAGCAATTTCTCACATCATATCCAGTAGTGTTCCTTTTCATTTATCTTAACCTCAGGCCAAAATCTAGTCATTGACGTAATGATTTGCTTGCAACACCATCCTTTAAATAGTACGTATGTAAAATAGCCTAGTCTAGAAAAACAAATGCTGTGTGAAAGTTGTGGCTTTGAAAATAATAGCTTTGGGAAAACATGAAAATATTTACTTATATGTTTACCTTGTTTGAATACATAACCGGAGATAAAGAGTAATTGCTATAGAAAATGGTAAAAAAAGGCAGGCAGTGTGCTGAATGAAGAGCATCTGATTAAATACAGTGATTGTGAAGGATCAGCTTTTCAGTGTCCATTTGATGCTTGGTCAAAAATAGGAAATTTCTATAACACTGGTGTTTTAAAAGAAAACAAACAAACAAAGAAAAAACCAAACCCAACCAAGTTGGCTCCCTCACCAACTGTGTCAGGAACTTATCTTCTATTCTCTCCAGGAATCTCCTAGACTGTTTCTTCTGTGCTGTATTGTATTTGCAGCAGACATTTGGTAAGTTGAAGTTCCCAACAAAAACAAGGGCTAAGAATGGTGAAACTTCTCCCAGCTGCTTATAGAATATTTTGTCTCCTCCTTTTATCCTGGTTGGCCAGTCTGTAACACTCTCCCACCATGACATCTGCCTTGTTGGCCTTCAACCTGATTCTTACCCATGAACAACCCTATCATCACCATCATTAAGCTCTAGACAATCGAAACACCCCCCTAACATACAGGCTTGCCCTACTGCCTCTCCTTCCTGGCCCATCTGCTGCATCACTCCAGTTGTACAAATCATCCCACCATGTTTCCATGATGGCAGCTATGTCATAGAATAGAATCATTGAATGTATTGGGTTGAAAGGGCCCTCTAAAGGTCATTTAGTCCAACATCCCTGCAATAAGCAGGGACATCTCTAGTCAGGCTGCTCAGAGCCTCATCAAGCCTGGCCTTGAATGTCCTCAGGGATGGGACCTCCAGCACCTCTCTGGACAACCTATTCTAGTGATCTATCATCCTCATATTAAAGAACTTTTTCCTAATGTCTAACCTAAATCTACCCTTTTCTAGCTTAAAGCCATTACCCCCTTGTCCTGTCACTACAGACTATTGTGAATAAACCTTTCCCTGCTTTCTTATAGGCCCCTTTTAGGCACTGGAAGATCTCTGTAAGGTCCCCCTGGAGCCTTCTCTTCTCCAGTCTGAACAACCCCAACTCTCTCAGCCTGTCTTCATAGGAGAAGTGCTCCAGCCCTCTAATCATTTTTGTGACCCTCCTCTGAACATGCTCCAACAGGTCCACATCCTACTTGTGTTGGGGGCTCCAGAGTTGGACACAGTACTCCAGGTGAGATCTCACCAGGGCAGAATAGAGGGGCAGGATCACCTCTCAATCTGCTGGACACGCTTCTTTTGATGCAGCCCAGGATTCAATTGGCCTTCTGGACTGCCATTATGCTTTGGTGGCTCATGTCCAGCTTTTTGTTTACAGAATCACAGAATTATCTAGGTTGGAAAAGACCCTTGGGATCATTGTGTCCAACCATTCACCCTACTCTACAATTTCACCCCTAGACCATATCTTCCAACAGTACATCAGCGATTCTTAAACACATCCAGGGATGGCAGCGCAACCACCTCCCTGGGCAGCCTATTCCAATATCCCACCACTCTTTCCATGAAGAATTTGTTCCTAGTGTCCAGTCTAAACCTACCTTGTTTCAGCTTGAAGCCATTCCCTCTGGTTCTATCACCTGAGAGAAGAGACCAGCACCAACCTCTCCACAATGTCCTTTCAGGTAGTTGTAGAGAGTGAGGAGGTCTCCCCTCGGCCTCCTCTTCCTCAAACTAAACAGACCCAGCTCCTTCAAACAGTCCTCATAGGATTTATTTTCCTGGTATTCGATGTATAGATCAAAATGACATCGATTGGTGAGGCAGCTCCTCAGCTGATTGCTTCAAAGGTAGGAAACTGCCCATTAAAATGAGAAGCTTTGCAGAGCATATTTAAAATCCTTTCTGCTTAAGAAAGCGTGTAACACTTTAAGAAGCTGACTACTGAATACAAAAGATAGATTCTCCTGTAGCTGCTAGACAGTTCTAAGGGCGTTGTGTGGGTACTGACAGATAGATTGGTTTCACTGCTTGGAAACTCCATCAGTTAGTCCTGAGAGCAAGCTGAAGCTATCAGGTTGGCTTTTGATTTAGGTATGATTGGTATTCTGCCTTTAAAAGCATCCCTACACAACTACTGTACCCTCAGATTGTCTCTCCACTTCAACTGTATCTTAAAAATGCAGATTTTTTAACTGCTGGGTATTTCCTGGTGATTACATAACGAGTTAGGTAGCTGGGAAGAGTACAGCTCCTGATTAAATACAATCCAGTATTTCAGCTATGTGCTACATGGCTGGTTTTCTGCTGAGGTTGAAAAAAGAAGTCTTCTGAGGCTAGGGGAAAAAGAAAAATAAATCAGCTGCTTGCTTGTAAAAGCATTCTCCCAGTTTACTGATGCTTTGAAAGGTGGAACTGGTATGAAGTAAAAACTATTGAAACCACTGCTATGTAGCAATTGGAACAGTCTCTGTCATATGCAGCAGTGTAATGAAGCTACTGCAAAAACAACCTTTCCTTTTTCCTGAGTGAACCTGCAGAACTAAGCTGCAGACTCTGCCACTGCTTTTGTTGCCTGGCTACTGTTCCTTCCGCGGGTGCACAAATTGATTTGCACCGTACGATCCTTGCTCCAAGGTAACAAGACTCGACGTGAGCTGGACGAACCAACATCTAAACCTCATTTTTTCCCAAAGTTTTGCCAAATACGATTACCTAGACAAAGATGGGCATCTTTGCACAAACTGCTGCCTGAGTAACTTAAGAACTATTTCATCTACAAACCATTTTCTCTCTTTGGAAGAGTCTTCAATCAAATCCACTCAATAGTAAACAAATGCAGCGAGGATTAGAGGTAACAGATCTGAGAGAAAGCAGAAGGTTGTTTTGAGGTATTTGTGTTTGAGGTATTTGGTATCTTCCATGCAGGACTGATTTATGCATGGAGATTTTTTTTTTAATAAACTTATTTGTTAAATTAAGGAAAAAAAAAAACCAAACTGGGCTTAATAGCACTAATATGTTAATAATATGTTAAGACTCCTAGCCAGTGACCTCTGCTGCATATATACAGCTTTACTCAAAGGATCTCAAAACAGGGCAGAGGACTATAAACTGTGAGTAGTACATTTGGAAGGAACACTTGCAATTCTTTATCTTGACCACCCGTGTAACACAAAGCCATATAAACTCTCCAGATCAATATGTGCTCAGACAAAGGCACAACTACTTAGAAATGCCCCAGCTTTCCTTTTAAATGGGACCAGAGATAGAGAATCCAAATAGATGAGTTTCTTCAAAGGTTAATTTTACCTCACAGCTAAAAAAAAAAAAAGATCCTTCTGGGTCCACCTTTAATTTTCTGCCACTGTATCTGTTTTGTTTCTTTTCTTATTACTAGGCAGAATTCCACTGCATCATCACTTAGTCTGGTTTTGTCTCTCAGCAAAAATTTGATGCCCTTTGAGGCTTCACTCAGTTCCTTTATTAATTCTGAGAGCTTTTCTAAACCCTGCTGTTTATGCACATCCTTTAAGTGGATGTGACAGTCGGTTTATTATTATTAACCCTCTTTCAATTCACTCGTTTAGAGAATTTGATACCCAAGTGGACTCATTAAACATCGGCGTAGAAAACGTGGCACGCAAAAGGCAGACAACCATTGAGCTTACTACTGCAGTACCTTGTAGAGAAGCTTGGGAATCTAGAAAGTGCTAAATTGGTAGGTACTAATTTGCCACACAATACTACTACAATATTTTCAGTTCAGTTTTGAGAGGAAAAACCCTGATCTGACCTTCCTGCACTTCTGCCCTCCCCTGCAATTCTGCCCCAGACTCAGATTGGCAGCGTGCAGGAACATTTATTCTGTCTTACATTATGGAAATAATGTCAGCTTGGTACTTTGATATCACTGTTAAAAAACTCTGTGGGTTTTTTTAGTAGTGACACTATAGCTGTAGCTTATTCAGTTCACAGGATTACTGCTACTCTTCAATATAGTCTAGCTGCCCCAAGCTGTATGTGTGACCTGGGTGAGATGGCGTTGTTGAGAGCAGAGAAGGTGTAGAGGGGGATCTAACAGCAACCTTCCAAAACCTAAGAGGAAGGTAATCAAGAAGATGGACAGACTTAGGTTGGTGTATTTCCTTTACAGAGGTAAATCCCCGGGGCTTCATTGGACCAAACAAACTGCTATGTTCATTACTAAATATGTCCCCCCATCTCAAGTGTGATAAGACAGACTTCTTCACATTCTCTCTCTGTGACAGAAGTAAAAAAAAATAATTCTAGCTACCTAATTGGATGCAGGAGAAGTGTAGCAAGATCAGCTGTCAACAGCACTGCATGAAGCACAGAGGAATCACAGAATGTTCTGGGTTGGAAGGGACCTCTGGAGATCAGCGAGTCCAACCCCCCGGCCAGAGCAGGATCTCCTGGATCAGGTCACCCAGGAACAGATCCAGGTGGGGCTGGAAAGTCTCCAGAGCAGGAGACTCCACAGCCTCTCTGGGCAGCCCATTCCACAAATCACAAAAAGGCAGAACTTGCTGAAGATAAACGGTGAGCGAGTTCTGGCACATTCCAGGTAAGTTTACAAGGCACACAAAGCTACTTTAAAGCAGCCAGTGTAAATTCACACGCTGCCAGAACAGCTGCTACAACAGCTGGAACAGTGTGTCCGGTTCAAAGGGCACCTCAATGAACTGAGAAGGATTTACAGAAAGACATGGGGAACTAAGACCACACCTTCTCATGAGGACCGAGGGGGCAGCTTGTACACAAACACTCCTAAACTTTCCCGTGGAGCTTACATTTGCCAAGTGTCGTAAAGCATCTCCAAGACAAGTCACTGGTATGATGATCATCCAAAAGAAATTGAGAATTACTCACTGATACATTGCCTGGCCTGTGAAACAGACACCGTAAGATCACAGAATCATTGGATCATTCAGGTTGGAAAAGACCCTGGGGATCATCGTGTCCAACCCTTAACCCTGCTCTACACAGTTCACCTCTAAGCCACGTCCCCCAACACATCTCAACCACCCTTAAACACATCCAGGGATGGGGACTCAACCTTCTCCCTGGGCAGCCCATTCCAGTGTCTGGCTACTCCTCCTGGGAGAAATTTTCCCCTCATGTCCAGTCTAAGCCTACCCTGCTGCAGCTTGAATCCATTCCCTCTTGTTCTATCGCTGATTACCCGTGAGAAGAGACCAGCACCAACCTCTCTCTAATGTCCTTTCAGGTAATTGTAGAGAGTGAGGAGGTCTCCCCTTAACCTCCTCTTCCTCAAACTAAACAGTCCCAGCTCCTTCAATTGGTCTTCAAAGATAAATTGGTCAAGCAGGTCCATTAAATGGCCTTGTGTTTTCCATCCCAATCATCTGCATACCAGCATTGTGTAAGCTATAGAATTATGAGCAGAAAATACACCAGGCTGTGTGTGTGGTTTCAAAAGAACCATAGAATCATCCAGGTTGGAAAAGAGCTTCAAGATCATCGAGTCCAATCATTAACCCTACTCTACATGTCCACCATGTTCTTAAGCAAAGAAATTTATAGCAAATTACTGCAAAAACACAACTGTGACACCACTTTTATCCCACCTGGACTTGCATTCTGTCTTGGATGATAGAATTACTTTAGAGGAGGCTTTCTGCTAATTTTTAGTAGCTGGAGATCAACAAAAATAGCTGGCTTTCCAATTCCTACAAAAATTGCTCCAGTGTAAATCCTAACAGCTTGTTCCCATATATATATCCAACCTCTTTTGGAATCTTAGCAGATTCTCCATTTTAAATGATATCCTGTGGCAAAAAAAACCCCAAATATTAACAGCTCAGTCAAGCATTCTGCACAGAAGGAAAACAGCCTTTTGCATTTCTCATTCTCCCATCACCTACTGCATCACGCTTGTTTCTGGTGATTATGAAAATGGCCAAATGGTTGCTTCAAAGTGAGGATTGCCATAAAGACTACAGCACATTTCCAACATTCAAATGTGGCATTCTGAAATTAATGTCATCGCTGTGATCCAGTGTCTGGTGCTCCCCCATCAAGCACGCTCCTGTGACAAGACCTAGCTGTTAGGAGCTGCTATGTTGCTTCATCTCGGCACGTCACACCCAGCGTTTTCCTTCCGTTGTACTCCTGCCTGATGGGTCTTTCAGACTTCTGTGTCTGTCAAACTCTGCCTCCTGATAATTTCTTTTTTTTTTTATGATCTCCTTTGAATTCCATTTTTCTTGCATTGTGCTGCCCAGTGAGCAGTAGATATTGGTGACAATCAAAGGGCCTTTCCACTAAAACACCCTCACTATCCCTCTGAAAAGCTGGGAGGCCACTGGATGGAGCCGTGGGGTTAAAGAACTGCAAGTTCAAGCTCTGCAAGTTTCCCCAGGGGAAAGAGGAGGTCGAGGTTAATCTTCATCCTAATTTAACGTGACCACAAATCTGGTTTAATGTTACCAGAAATCAATATTTTATTATCAGCCGTTGCCTGCTAAGGGGTATGCCTCAGCATCCCATCCTGCAGCTCTCCTGTATCCTGACATATCTACCCTTCCTGACCAAATTAGCTGCCTGCCTCTGGAATGCCCTGGGGTGTCTCCGAGGAGGCTTTTTCCTCTATAGCTGCTTGGCTCTTTCATGGCTCCTACTATGGGGAATTTTTCCAAAGCCCTTCACAGGATGTACCCCAGCCACATCCTCTCACCTCCATGCCATGGGACAAGGCAGCTGGTCCCGGGGCAGGGCAGAGCCCACCGGCGGGGTCTGCACAGGGGAAGCCCCATGCTACCTCCACTATGGGCGTGCAGTGGCACTCGCCCCACGCTTCACCTGCATCAATCACCCACTGCAACCCAGGCTGCTCATCCCGCCCACTGCCACAGCCGGGTCTCACCTTGATCAGCTTGCACCGGATCTGGGCAGACACCATGTGGCTGTTGCGGAGGTTGCCCACGCGGAACATGAGGCAGAGTTTGCCATCCCGCTGCGAGATGACTGCGGCGTGGCTGAACATGAGGGTCTCGGCTCTCTTCTTGGGCTGGGACATCTTGATGAACATGCAGCCGATGAGGAACGCGTCGACGATGGAGCCCAGCAGCGACTGGAAAAGGAAGAGCACGATGCCCTCTGGGCAGCGCTCGGTAATGTAGCGGTGCCCATAGCCAATGGTGGCCTCGGTCTCTATGAAGAAGAGGAAAGCGGAGGGAAAGTTGTAGACGTTGGCCACGCACGGGCTGTAGCTGTCGTCGTGCGCCCGGTGCAGGTCCCCTCGCAGGTAGGCGATGCCCCACCACATCGACGCCATGACCAGCCAGGCCACCGTGTAGGTGAGGAGGAAGATGAGCAGGTTCCACCTCCACTTGAGGTCCACCAGCGTGGTGAAGAGGTCGGAGAGGTAGCGGCTGCTCTCGCCGCCCAGGTTGCCGTGCTGCACGTTGCAGCGCCCGTTCTTGTCCACGAAGCGCTGCCGCTCTCGGCGGGCTCCGCTGCGAGCCGGGCCCACCGCCCGGTACTCGTCCCCGAACTTCCTGCGCACGGCAGACATGCTGCCGGCTGCGCTGGCCCTCCGCGGGCGCGGGAAGGAGGATGAGGAGCGGGGACGAAGAGGGAGGGGGGGAGGGGGTGGCCGGAGGTACCTCCCTGCCTGCGTGCGGTAGCTGCCGAGCCGCGGGGAACGGAGAGCGGCTGGATACCGAACGGACCGGGAGTCAACCGCCGGCGGGAGGAGGTAATAGAAATTGCAAATGACAAATTTCTAGAGCTGGTTAAGGTAAAACTGAAGAGTTGGAAGGTGAAATGATGTGGTG
>JANIJG010008410.1:0-13242 GCA_024611175.1 Megaceryle torquata | reverse complement strand
CAATCTACTGGCCACATTTCTTTTGATGCAGCCCAGGATATGATTGGCCTTCTGGGCTGCAAGCACACACTGTCTGCTCATGTCCAATTTCTCATCTTACCAGCACCCCAAGACCTTTTCTGCAGGGATGCTCTCTATTGCCTCTTCCCCAAGCTTGTACTGATAGGGCTGCTTCAACCAGTCAGGGCTTGCTTCGGGGCTGCTTTCAAGCCAGTCACTGAACAGCCTGTATCGGTGCCTGGGATTGGCCCAGCACAGATGGAAGACCTTGCACTTTGATGCATAATAAAACACACTGTGTATACACTTTTTTTTTTTTTCAGAGCAGGCGCAATCCTATCTGTTCTGTATATTGAGCAAAATTCTGTTTTTTCTCTGAGAGTTAAAGTTAACCCAAAATATCTACAATTAGCAAAAACAATCCTAAAAGCTAGACTATGCTAACATTAAAATGCAAAGTGATTTCCCAGCTCTCTGTTAGGACACAATATTTCCCCATGAAAAGAAAAAAATACATGGAAAAGTGGAGTATCAGAAGACTTCACTGTGACATATTATTCCTTTTTGAAAAATTTATAACAGCAACAGTCTACATAAACAGTCTATTTCAAATTATTTCTACATGTATGTATAAGTGTTTGTTCTTGTGCCATGGTTTATCCTCTGCTGGCAGCTAAACACCATGCAGCTGGTGAGATAAGGACACTTTAATGAAACAACATAAAGAGAATACAACAGCACTAATGATATTGCTGATGAAAAGATATACAAAGTAGTGGTAGGCTCCACCTGTGCCCAAGACACTACTTTCCCTGCTCTAGTCACACTAAAAGTTGAAAACAGGCATACCCCAGACTAACCCAACCCATCAGTTATATAGGTGGTATGGTATCAAAGAGCCCATTGGCTGGCTCAGTTGTTTATCCCAGCTTTGGCCCCTCCCAGCTGCAGCTCCTCCCAACTGCTTGGGCCAGCAGGTCCTTAAAACAATTAATCTGAACCAGGACAACTTGTTAAAAATTACCTGTTAAACTAGAGATGTCCATTCAAAGAAAGATAAAAGTAGTTTCTTTCACAGAATGTGATGCAGCAGTGAGATGACTCAGTCAATGTTACTACTGAAAAAATTTTCTATGTTTGTAATTAAACTGAAGATACTTTCTGTGAAATGTAATTCCTAAAAAGAAAAGTTTAAATAATAGATTGCTGCTAAACCACAGTGAGACAGTTTCAGTTTTACAGGTCTGGTACTCTTTGTAGAAATAGTTCACTATAGAATTGATAAATTTTATTTTTTTAATTTTGGTTCTCCTAACAACTATGTAAAAGCAAACTAAAGTAAAAATACAAACAGTCCTATCTCCTACATCATGGAAAATCAGTCTTCTAAGAAAATGCATATATATCTTTATGAATGAAAAAGCATTTAGTTTTCAACAGAAAGAAAAATTCCAGTTAGATATTTCAACTGTCATGCTTTTTGTGTTAGTTGATATAACTTCTGTCTAATGACAAATTGCATTTATTATGAACATGGCAACAACACTTTTTTTTTTTTTTTCTGGGATAATACTAGAAATCGATAAAACCCAGTAGCATTGCTACAGGTGAATTAATCTAGGGCTATAGCAATAGATAGATAATCTTTAAGCATTCCAGAAATACAAGCTACAGAATTAATTGTACAAAACCATAAAGATCGTTTTAAGCCACTGTTCAAGAGACTACTGTCTACAAGAACAATCTATAGTGATTCATAGCTGCCACTCCTCTGGTTCAGCTGTTGCATTTCTTCTCACTGGAAAATGGCAGAAAGTTGACCTGCAAACTGTGGTCAGCACAACTACCAATGTCCAATTGTTTCAGTGTTTTAGCTACTAATGTGCAGAAACTTTTAAAATTAATGAAAAGAAAAAACTGTTATAATTTTGTTGTGTATGCAACTTCCAAAAGTAAGGGTAATTTTAATACAAATAAATAAAGCTGTCTAGTTTTGTTACACATCATACTTCCTTAAGTGATTTAAAGTCATTTATGCAATGAGACACAGGTAAATTTATTTTTTATAACTAGAAAAATAAACAGTTGCTGTGGGAATAAGTATTTTGGGCTACTATTTTTGTTATGTTTTGTTATGTATTATAGTGAATTGAAAGTTATTGCAGATCAACAACCCTTGTTTACAGCTCACAATTGTAAGCTATTAATTGCAACAGAAATAAAGATTTAATCACAAATACCTTTTAAATGATAATGCATTTATAACTACATTTTTGCAATTGTTCTTGTCATAAACATTTTAGTTAAATGACTGTATCTGTAATGTAGAAATACTTTTTTCTCAGTGCTTAAGGGCTGCCAGGTGATCTTTCAATTTACAACAGTTTGAACACTGGCAAAAACTTTTGTTACTTCCATGACACAGGTAACTTGCTTAGTTTTCCATAAGCAAGTTATAATCTTTACACGGTACATTTATCCTTACACTGTACATTTATCCTTACACACAAGCATAACTGAATTATAACTCTATTATTTTCTTTTTATTACTGCAGTGAAAGGTAACATTTCTATAATGCTCACATACATTCAAGTCATGGCAGTTTATTTTACTGTCTAAATTTCATCTGGTACACAGATGCCATAGCACACTACTAGAGTCTAGGAAAAAACCAGGAGAGTACAAACAGGAACAGGAATGGGTATCTGTAGAGGAATTCCTTGTGGAACAAGAAATATGGTGGCTTTTGAGGGATTGGACAACCCCATGTTAGGTCTGGCTAAGCCTCAGTCAGCATAAGTGATGGGTCTCTTTAAAGTTATCCTGAAGAGCAGAAAGGAAAGAAGCCGACCTTGAGCAAAGCGGGGGAGCGGGGCAGGAGCAGTGTGTACAGCACGTACACTCGCTGCAACGGAGGTGTATACGGAATACATATCCCAAATGCAGATAACCAATGAAGCTAGAGCTTGATTTGTATGCTTGTAGCCAAATGCCAATGAAAGTAGTTAATATACATGCAATCAGATTGTAGCCACTATAGAAGCAAGTGATGCAGTCAGAATAAACGGATCGTCATGTAGCCATATTGGTGTGATTGTCGATACTCGGCCGGCTTCCCATCGGGACTCTCTTCAGGTATGCACTTCTTTTAAAACAGTTTACCTGGCCTTATATACTTAAGACTTTGGATGTCAGTATACTTCCAGTCATGATGGTTAGCACAAACTTGCTGTTAGTGGTGTCTTTAAACCTATTATTTTGTACAGAATTTAATCTGTATCATTTTTTGTATGCCCAACCAAAGGTAAATGGCAGTTTAATCGTATTGCTGCACATGTATTTGTAAAGGAATTTCACAGAATTCTGTTAGTGCTAAAATTTCTAGAAAACAGCAAAATTATGGCTAATGTGTTTTTGTGTAAATGTATTCTATGTCAACGTACAAGTATTTAACTCAACTTATTTCTTCCTTCCTTACCCCCACAAGAACTATATGCCTTTCCATCCCCTGTTTCCCTCTTGAAAAAAATTTTTGAGTGGACAATGATCTGAACTGTAACATTCCACTAACAGGAACACCACAGATTAACTCAGAAAGAAAAAAAAATCATCAAAGTTCTGTGAATTCTGCAACGCAGTCACGTTTAACTGATTTACTTTTCAGATATAGGGAGAAGCACTCTCTCCTGTAACCTGTTACCTGTACGAGCTATAATAAAACAAACACTGAAGATTTTAAAGGTAGTGATGCCATCTGAAAGAGGTAAGAATGTGCTTGCCTTGTGTTTTGAACTCACTCATTCACTCGTATTTGATCAGTCTAAATAGAACTCTAAATTACAGTTTAATATGTTTGATGTAAAATCTGACAGGTAACGAACCGGGAAAGTCTGACATACATATTTATATAGCCTAAGATATTAACTATACTCTAAAACCGTGTAAAATTATTGAACAGCTGTACAATAGCATAAAGAATACATGTAAACCTAAGTATCATTCTCCAAAATAATATAATGGTTAATGCAGCTAATATAGTACAGCTTAAAAAATATTTTTATCAAATCCATGTTGTTGGTGAGATATTGGGAAATGATGTGACTAAAATAAATTGAAAGCTAGATTTAAAGAATAATCTCATGATTTTGATCTTCAGAAGCTGTGAGTCCTGTAGTACTCTGTTGGTGAGTATATTAGGTGCAAATATATTTGATCAAATAATTATTTTGAATCCATGTTTCCTGCATATTCAACTGTTATAAGCAAGGTATTGTGAAGTGACTAGTTTTGTCCCTGTTGACCAGAAGTTTTGTTGCATTTATCCAATATATCCTGTTTTCCTAAGCATGTATTTTTCCATGGAACAAAACTTTGAAAGCTTTCTTCTTTGAGAAATAACCTATATTTTAATGCTCTATACATCATACATATAAGGTAGGACTGCTGAGGGTGTGATTCAAACCTTCCTGCTATTCCAGCCTTTGAGATATCTGCTCCCATAACCTAAACTCAAAGAAACTGCTCATATTCTACAAAAACTTTCTCAAAATAGTATTCAGACTAGGTCTAAACAACTTATCACATTTAGATAAAGACCTTGAATTGAATGCTGGGGTGTTGGGACCATCCCTGGCCATGGAGAATATGTATTTCTAAATCTGCATCATGAGGCAGGATGCAGTGTTGAAGAGCGTAGTTTTCATTCACTCAGTGTGTAAGCATTAAATAATTATTGATTGATCAAAGGCATCTTCAGGATAAAGCAATCTGTTATAAGGTCTTTTTGGCTATGATTTTTGCTTTGCTTTGGTTTTATTTTAATCTGATGAACTGATTAGTAGTTTATAGTCTTGAAATCAACACTACAGTGCTTTTCTTCCAGATGGGTTTTTCACTTCACATTGAAGATAATCTCTTACCATCCTCTAGGAAGAGACCTTTTGGTCTGCTCTCTCGTACAACTCCCTGTGAGCACTGCTATGACTCCTTTATATAAAGCATTACCCTGAACAATACCCATACTACCAGGTATGATAACATATTATAAATTCATGTTTCTGTAGCAACTACGTAAAAATGAAACCTCCCTAGAGACAGAAGCTGAATTTTCTGCATTTGATAGCCTTCTGTTTCCTATTTTTCCATGCTCATCCTGTTTTGATCTAGGAGAAAAGGAATCAAACATTCAACATCATAAACAGCTTGAGACCTTGTAAAATTAATGTTATGTCTTTTCTTTCATTACTAATATCTCATTAATAATCACTATACAAACAAAATATACAAATAAAAAAGGGGGAAAGCAACTTCTGGGGAAAAAAAAATAAATATTCCAAAAAGATTCTCTTGTTTAAAAATACTTGATAAAGCTAAAAAATAATTTGAAATATATTTGACTCATACAAACTTTTAAACTCTTAAAGGTTTTATGTGTTTCCCTGATTAAAATTCAGTATGTGTAACATATTCATGTTGGTTTCATTAGTGAGCTAGCCACTAATGGCTGGACACAAACATGATAGCCTTTAACTGTTTAATGATGTAATATTAAACAAGATTTACATAAATAGATGAAGTGGAGCTCCCTACTCAACCCAGTCTTTCTATTTGTTTCATTCAAATTCTCTTAATCTAACTACACCTGTAAAATATTTAACTACACCACTTTAAATATTTCTATAAATACATTAACAACAAAAGGAGATTGAGGACTAAGGGGAATCTCCATCCTTTATCAGATGTGTCCAAAAACATAGTGAGGAAGGACAAGGAAAATACTGAGGTACTGAACACCTTCTTTGCTTCCCTCTTTAAGTCCAGTTGTTCTCTGAGTAGCCAGGACTGTAAACTGGAAGACAGGGATGGGGAGCAGAATGAAGACCCCATAATCCAAGAGGAAATAGTCAGTGACCTGCTGTACTACGTGGACACACAAGTAAGTATGGGGCCACATGGGATCCATGCAAGGGGAAAAGGACCTGGGGGTATGAGTGACAGCCAGCTGAATATGAGCCAGCAGTGTGCCCAGGTGGCCAAGAAGGCAAATGGCATCCTGGCTCGTATTGTATAGTGTGGCCGGCAGGACTAGGGAAGTGATTGTTCCTCTCTACTGGGCACTGATGAGACCATGCCTTGAATACTGATGTCAGCTGCATACCTCAAATACTGAGTTCGAGAAGCATCTTGATGTGATGAAGTGCATCCAAACAAGTGCAATGAATCTGGTGAGGGTTCTAAAGAACAAGTCTTATGAGAAGCGGCTGAGGGAACTGGGGTTGTTCAGCCTGGAGAAAGGAGGCGGAGGGGAGACCTTATCACTCCCTGCAACTAGCTGAAAGTAGGTTGCAGCAAGGTGGGAATCAGTCTCTTCCCCCAAGTAACAAGTGATAGGATAAGGGGAAATGACCTCAAATTGTGCCAGGGCAGGTTCAGATTAGAGATTAAGAACAATTTCTTCACTGAAAGTTGTGAGGCAGTGGAACATGCTGCCCAGGGAAGTGGTTGTGTGACCACCCTGGAGGTATTTAAAAGATGTGGTGCTGAGGAACATAGTTTATTGGTGACCTGGTTGTGCTGGCTGAATAGGTGGGCTTGATGATCTTCTAGGTCTCTTCCAAGTAAAATACTTCTATGACAACATTTATGTGCCTATTTATACATTAAAAAAAAAAAAAAATTACTTTGTACTTAGGCTTTTATATAATAATTGCAACTAGAAGAAAATAGTTGTATATGTAGTGTTAGGCAGAACATTCAAAGAAGAAACCAGAGTACTCAAAATAATTAAGCAAAGTGAACCATATAAATTTCTGTTGGTACCATCTGATTCCTGCAGCTAACACAGAAAGCATATCAAGCGTGAATGACTAAACTTGTCAGGCTTTCAAGGTCTGAGTTCTGTTTGGTTTCTTTGGTTTTGGTTTTGTTTGTTTGTTTGTTTTTTCCCTATGAATGCACTATTATCTTATTTTAGCATTTGCTTAACTTCAGGACTGTAAAAATGAGAAGTCATGCTGTGTGTTTTCTGTGCCTCTGTCAATTTCTGTTTACTAAAATCTAGGAAATACCATTTTATGGTACAGACATTAACAGATAGCTCATAAACGACCATTCCTAGATTATTTAATCTACAGTAATACAAAAGAAAAGTAAGCAAGATGTGTTCTATATTGATTTCATAGAATCATGGAATATATTGGGTTGGAAGGGACATCTAAAGGTCATCTAGTCCAACACCCCTGCAATAAGCAGGGGCATCTCCAACTAGGTCAGGCTGCTCAGAACCTCATCAAGCCTGGCCTTGAATTTTTCCAGGGATGGGGCCTCCACTACCTCTCTGGGCAACCTAGTCCAGCGATCTCATATTAAAGAACTTTTTCCTATTGTCAAACCTAAATCTACCCTTTGCTAGCTTAAAGCCATTACCCCTTGTCCTGTCACTACAAACCTTTGTGAATAGACCCTCCCCTGCTCTCTTATAGGCCCCGTTCAGATACTGGAAGGATTTCATGCATGGTGAACCAGAGATTTTTATAAATGGTACTGAGAATGAGCTAAGTACATACTGAACATACATATAAGTATCTAAATAAATAGCAGATCTTTATTTTTTCATACTTTACTTTAGTAAGAAAATAAGTGTATCTTGACAGTTCCTCAGATACTATATATAGATTTTGATTGTAAAAATGTGCAATCTCATAACAGGTTGCCTAGAGAAGTTGTGGATGCCTCATCCCTGAAGTGTTATAAGGCCAGGCTGGATAAGGCTCTGAGCAACCTAGTCTAGCAGGAGATGTCCCTGCCTATGGTAGGGGGGTTGGATCTAGATGATCTTTAAGGTGCCTTCCAAGACAAGCCATTCTATGATATCTAACAGGTGCCCTTTTAAGACAAAACACCCCACAATAAACAGTAAATGAACAAAGTATTACTTTTTTACCTCCAGTTTTAAATTCAGTCTCTAATAATCAATGGCAAAGGCCATATTCCTATTTCTCAGTTCTGAATTCAGCTTCAGGACCATTCTGGCTACCTTATTTTCTTTGTTCCAATTTGTGAGAGGGAGTAAGAACCTTCACTGAAGTTCAGGCTTCTTGGAGGATAACCATTAGCTTGAAAAAAAAAGTGTCACTGTAATGCTTTGAAAATAAATTTGTCACAGCTGAACCTGAGTTTGCTAGAAGGTAGAAAGACAAGAAAAAAAAAAGTAGTTTGAAACATCTTAAGCACGTGATTTTGGTTCCTAAGTTCACTTCTAAGGAAATACATAAAACACAGCTAATGAAATAGTAAAATATCTGGTTCCTTTTGTTTATTTTGATTCAGCCTTTGGTTCAGTCAAAGTATTCAGAAAAAAAAAAAATCTGTGTTACAATCTCAAATGTGTCAATAATCAACATGTCCACCGTGACTTGGTTGGACTTGATGAATAGCAAGTTATTATTTGTTCTTGCATATAAAATGCTGCTGTATACATGTGATGTAACAGAAATAGGAAAAAAAAAAAAGTTCTTTTATATTTTAGCATTAAAAATCCCAAACAAACCTAATAATATCTATGTTCTTCTTATGCACAGTAGGGCCTATTCTTATTATTAAATCAAGTTTGGTTTGGGGTTTTTTTTGTCAGTACTTGACATGTTCCACAGATCCTTTTTTAAACCCAAAGGGAGGAAACACCACATTTGACAAACTTCTCTTAGCTGGCATATTAAACAGGCAAAACAAATATCTAAATAATACTGTGTTTCATCTTACCTTCAACATGCCAAAAGCTACTAATATTTAAAGACTAAAACCAAAGTAAAATCATTGTAAATTATCTACTAGGTATTGTTATGGGCCTGAATTCTTTTGTCATGATCCATCATACATGGTATATAGCCCTATGACTAAATCTATGCACAGGAGGTAAATTTTAGAGTAACTACTAAAAAAACAAGACACTGTTTAACATGGGAAAACCAAAAAAGTAGAAGAAACTGATCTAAGCTAAAAGGTGAGGAAGAATTTAGTATGTTATTTTAAGAGGCTCATGTACATCTTTAATATTAAAAGCTAAATAAGAAAGTAGATTTGTCACATAAATAGTATGTTACTCTACTACAATTGTTCTCATTTCTGTGTTTGTTAAGATTCTTATCAATCTAGTCTTTATAATATTTGGAGAGTGATTCCATAAAATAAAAATTTTACTTGTACTGAAGAAATATGATGCACTTAAGAACATGAAGGAATAAACAAAACTCTGTGTTCAAAACCCAGTTCTTCCTTTTCACAGGTAAAGAATGCAGGAAAAAACACTACCTTTTTTTATGCTTTTGTTAAGTATTTTATAAAATCAAAAGGAAATGAAATTAAATTAAATATTTAAAAAAAAAAAATCCTGGTGAGAAAGTAAGTATACGTAGAATTTTCTTCTAGAGAGGAATTTAATTCCAGATTTTCAACTTTCATCACATGTTTTACAGCACATGATAAAATCATAAAACACGGTGAAAGTCATCTTAGTTGCTTTATTTACTATTCAGCATACTTCAGGGTCACAGAAGATTTTAAAATGCACTAGTAAACATCTTGATGCTAAGAATACATAGAAAATAGAGATCACATTAAATGAAGCTGACTGGAAAATACTGTTCTTGCCAGAATTGGTTAATGACTTGCAGTTAGGTACATTTTTATTAGGAAAATATTATTTTTTTTTGAAAAAAATTCTCATTGGGAAGACATTCACTTCAAAAAATTGACCTGGTAAAGTGGTTGACACTGTAATAGACAGTAGTCTTTTGCTGAGAGGACAGGATACTAAAGCAGCTCCTATTTAAAATACTTGAAGGCAATAGGATTTACTGAGGGTAAAAAGCTTTGTAAAAATTACAATAAATTCTGAGAAGTCTCACTTCACTTTTAACATGGAATTCAGATTTATTTCCAAAACAAAAGAGTATCAGAAACTTCAGTCAAAAATTTATCCAAGCTTGAGTGTATTTTTGATTTTTCCCATACTAAGAAAGTTTTCTCCATATATCTCTAAAATAATAACAGTCAGTTTCTGTACTGGAAAGCAATTCCTGTACCCTTCATAGCTTGCTTGCCATTAATATTCTTCACATTAATGGTACTCAGTAGTATAAAGCTTCTCTATAGAGGGTATACCTAGGGTTAAGCTTTAACTATCTAAAAATCTAACAACAGATAACACAGTGCAGGACTCTTATAATCATCTGTTTGCTGCTCTTATCTCTTCCATCCTCTTGCAGTGAAATGAGTATTCTTTCTAGTGTAATTTCAGAAAAGGAAAATGATAAACATTGCTCATTCTGCACTAATATACACGCACATTTCTCTTCTCTGCTGTCATTTACAATACTTTAGAACAGATTTTTTTTCTCATTATTCCTAAAGACCAGAAGCTAGCACTTATTTCTTGTAATTATTTTTTCCCATCTCTACTACTCCAACTTTAAATAATCTCATCTTCTGAATACCTCTTGTTATGCCTTGTAAATTAAACTTTTTAAAAGTGAAAAAAAATCCTCACACACCCCAAGATAATGTTAACATTTATTTAATTCTAATATAGGTAATGAGAAGACATATTAATAATTTCATTCTCCCACAAAATACTGTACCACTGTAGCTGTTACTACACAGCAATGATCCCATAAACGACATTTTAACACCACAGAATAACACTGATTCTTCATAAGCCATGGGGTATTATTAGGATAGCATCATATGCAAACCGATACTGGCTTTCTTTCTATAAATTTTACAATAGCTGAGCTTCATTTAATATACATCACTCAAAAGGCATATTTAAGCCATATTAATACTAACTTAGTTCTCTAAACACTAGCACTCACTTGTTGTGATGCACATCAGGTGTTCATCTGAGGTGTACTCCATGGAGAGGTACTCAGTCCTCCCTTTGCAGAATAATGAAGTTTATGATCCAGCCTGCCTTTTCCATCTCTTTCATGAGCTTGTATCAGTTCTTTATTGAGAATATGACAAAATAATTTGGAAACATCCAATAAGAATTAAAGAATATAGATGGCTAGGAGTACATTGGATACTTCAAGTACATCATCATCAACAATACAGTAGTGGTGTTACTGAGAAATACTAGCTTTTTTTTTTTTTTGCTTTTTTTTTCCCTAATAATCATACATTCTTGCTGCATAGTACCTTGGAACTATTACTACAAAGGCTCAGTGGATATCAGAAAGTATAAAGTTTCCCATGTTAGCTCACGCTTTCTGATTAAAAATGCCTTAACTAGGAGAGCTGAACTCACACTGTATGTTGAAGACTCACTTTAAAGAAATCCCCATATGTATTAGGCAAGCTCCAGTTTTCAAGCTATGGGGACTTTTACATAAACCTAATATTTTTCTGCAGTAAGGAGATAATGTGAAAATTTAATTTGTCTGCTCCAGTGGCCTTATCTCATTTAGTTTTAAGCATATGTACTTTTCATGGTACGGCTTACTTGCATTTTCAACATGTTTCACTAACAAAAAAACAATAATACAAATAAACCGTTTTATAAAGAAAAACAAGCATCAATACTCAAGCAATATATCTATCAAACAATTTTAGGTTTTATGGACAGTACAGACAGATGGGAAACAGAAGGAAAGTGACTGCTTGCATAGCAGATATAGGATAGAATTCCTATTAGCTACAAAATGAGGCACAGTAAATTTACTTCCTATTGTGGGTAATGTGACCAGATCTCAGAAGAAATAAAACCTGGTATTTAGTACCATATAAACACACATTAACTAGTGGAATTAAAGTGGTTCTTATTTGCATAATATCCAATCCAATTTTAGCTTCAATAAATAATATAAAATGAGATATGGAAAGAAAGGGGAAACACTGTTTTCAGATTTCCAACTTTTCCAGCTGGTTTTCATGCTAATAAAAATTCTGATACCTACACATACACATATGTTTCAGAAAGTATGTAGCATTGTTCAATAAAGCATAGTAATCTGAGGGCTGTGTCAGGGTGGGAAGCTTTTTCTTCACATCTTTAATCATAGAATCATAGAGTTATTATGACTGGAAAGGACCTCTAGGATCATCAAGTCCAACCTTCATCCCAACACCTCCCAAACCACTAGACCATAGCTTCAAGTGCTACATCTACTCATTTTTTAAACACCACCAGGGATGGTGACTCCACCACCTTCCTTGGCAGCCTATTCCATTGCCCAGTCACTCTCTTAGTAAAGAATTTCTTTCTAATATCCAATCCAAACCTCCCCTGATGCAACTTGAGGCCATCTCCTCTCATCCTAGCATTAGTAATTTGGGAGAAGAGACCAACACCAGCCTCACTAAAACCTCCTTTGAGGTAGTTGTAGAGAGCAATAAGGTCTCCTCTCAGTCTCCTCTAGACTAAACAACCCCAGTTCTCCATTTTTTAACCCACACCTCAGGAAAGCAGCAGACCACCCTAAGATATGGGTTTGGTCTGCATACCAGGCCTTCTGTTCCCTTTAGAAGGGAGTCACCTATGACAATGACCTGCCTCTTTTCCTTTATGGAAGCAGTTTTGCATCTCTCCCTGGCTGATCAAGCTGGCAGGGCTTCAGCACCCTTCCTCCGTCCCCTCCCGTTCAAACTGTTGCACAAACTGCCACCCCATGCCCTGTATGATGTGCCACACCCCATTTGCCCACTCTGGTTTCTGCCCAGGGTCTTCTTTTATAGGCATGGGGGTGGTTGCTGTTGCCCTGGCAATGCCTAGACCTTGTCAGCCTCTCCTGCAAGAGCTGCCAGTCCCCTGGTGTTTCCCTGCCTCAGAAAAAATCCCCTGTGTAGATAATAAATATTCTGCTAAATCTTGTAGTTGTATCACTGAAGGGAAGAACCAGAGCAAATCCAAATGTATTGCACATTTTCTGTTATCTGAATAATGCAAAAACCACTAGCTAGTTATCAAATTTTCACGTAACATAAACCGTAATGTTTTGGGGTTTTTTTCATTATATGAATTTCATTATTTAGTAGAATAAAATGACTACTCCATTATTTAGCATTTGTTGCTTATTTATTTAGTATAGGGCTACTCAAACATTTTGGCCCAACAGCTAAAAAGTCAGTTTGATATTCTTCAAGATAGCATTCTTTCTAACACCAGAAAACTTGTCAAAATATTAAAGGTGAGCAAAAAAGGGAGAAAGACATACCCTATTCTCCTTGTCTCAAGGAAATTAAAA
>JANIJG010008409.1:0-10703 GCA_024611175.1 Megaceryle torquata | reverse complement strand
AAATATAGCAAAAAAAAAATGAACGAAGCCGTGAACAAAAAAAAAAAAAAAAAAAAAAAAAGAGAAAAAAAAAAAAGAAAAAAAAAAAAGAAAAAAAAAGAAAATTTTCCTGAGATATAGAAGCTTTTTCACATCCTGCCATAAATCAAACTTGTTACAGTTCTTTTCTCATTTTCACCACATAATTCCTTAAGCGCAGTCTGTCATAACATTGTTTAATGACTGATTCCTAATGAAGAGGAATGTCTTTACTGTGTTTTGCATCTCACTGTCTGAAACACGTGTGCAAATAGTTTACCTACACCTCCCCCCACAAATGTTTATTTCCATTATCTACCATCCTAGGCTGCAATGACCATTTTGTGTGCCTAGTAAAACAAAAGATATACCTGGCCTGTAAGATGGAACTGGAAAAACCACACATGAATATATATTATTATTGGCTCTTCTACCTCCACTCATCATCCGTGCCTAATTGCCTGAATTTGTTTTTCATACAGTTACATTTCATTTATTGATTAGCCTAATAATTATGCAAAAAATGTATTCTCCAATTCTTTGCCAAAATTTTTCCTCTTTGCAGAGATCTTTCTGACAGAAAATTAATTGCTCTAATATTTAGTTAATACCTCTTTAAAAGCATTTGATAGTTTAAAGTCAGTGATAATAAAATAAATTGTTTATATACAATACTCAAGTTGAAGTGAATTGCCTGGGAATGTTACCACCATTTCCTTTATCTTTTTCTCAATTTCTACAATACAAAACTTGAGCCAAGAAAATGTGTCCCTGACATAAACTACAGAAAGGAATTGTTTCATCGGTGAACAAGAGTGTCTTTATGTCTTGGAAAAAAGAAAAGAAGAAGAAGAAGAAAAGGAAATTAACTTTGTCGATCTGCTGAACTTCATCTGCATTATAATGTTCAGCTTTTGCAAGAAAAGATACTACATTACAATGTCCAGACTTAAACTGACTGTCATCCTGTGAATAGAAATCAAGTCTGATTTCTTTACTTCCCCTCGAATGTAGCATCATTTCCAAAACTTACATACCATTCCACTTTTTCTGTAGGTATCTTACATGCCTGGTACGGGAATCTCTCTGGGCAGCTCCACAGCTGACACAGATGCCTTAAATAATAATAATTAAAAAAATATTTTCCTTCATTTAACTTTTTTTTTTCAGTTATTGTCTCACTTACATAGTTCAAATGCAATTGAGGTTCCTTGTCACAATAACTAACACTGCTGATAGGAGAAAATAATGATATTTGGTCTGATTTTTCCCTGATGTATTTTACTTAGAACTAAACTTGTCATCTTCAAGATATTTCATCCATCCTTTGAAGTCCGCAAAAACTGTTGACTGGTCATGGTATTTAAATTTCCCCCCAAAGATATTTCCAGATTACCACAGAAATGCAAATCCAGATTTATATATTTTGTTTTATTTGGAAAGGAAACTTTCTATACTAGGAAACTGAGTACTATGTTTGAATTCATATTGTTTTGATGATCAGCACATCTTTCATGCGATCAGCATAGGAGATATGCATCAGTCAAATATATGTCTTTATAATCACTATTTAAAAAAAAATATAAATTAATAAAAAATTAAATTGACAGGATGTGAGTTACAGAGGGACATTACTATTACTTCTATATGTAGACTCAAAGATGCAGTGAATCCAGGTTTTCACACCTCCTTGTCCTGGTTTCTGCTTCCACTTTCCCTTACACTCCAGTAGCATCTTGGAGATAATGACAATATTAGAGACTTAGATCTATTATGAAGTAAAATACTGAAGAATTTTAAAACATTAAATCTCCTACTCTGGAGCTACACCTCAGGAAAATAAATTGTGTTATTTTGAATTTAAATTCAAGTTGATTTTAGGGCTTAAAATGCTCAGGGATTAAACAATCCATCCCAGTCTTTACTTATTATAGTACAAATTGTTCATTTGGGATTTGAATTTGGAAATGTTAAGTGCTGCTACGATGCAGTTATACAGATATTCACAAAGAGCTATATCCAGTGCTTAGTAAATATTGTTGTTTTTTCCCCGGTGAATTCAAAGAGCTTTGAATCAGTCCCATAACCATAGGGAAAGCTGCTTTTCCCATGTGTTCTCTGTCTAATTCCCTGTCTTTATTGTAAGTCAGGACAGATCTGTGTCTTTGTTTTGGCATTCTCGTGTTTGTCTATCCATTTCCTCCTTCTTCTAAGGAAAAAACAAGTTTACCTTAACTCCATCTCAGGCAGACTGGGGAGAATCTTGAGCTGAATGTGGATGACAGCTTGAATTTTTATCCGCTGTCCTGTATTAAGCATCTTTGAGCATGTGGGTTTTACAGTACATACAAGTTGTGCAGTGTTCCTCAAATTAGTGAAATATGAATTTAGAGAAATATTTTTAATTGTATTTCTTTATCTCTACATTTCTCCAGGACTACAATAAATGGATCTTTAATATCAAACCAAGCACTGTTAGCATTGTGTTAAAAACTTGTCCAATTAAATATTAGGTTACTAGGTAGAAAACAAGAAATTTAAGAAAAAAGTCTTTAAAAAGAGTATGTCCCATAAGACTAAGGTGAAAACTGTGGTAGAACAGAGAAAAGAAGGTAATTGCCCTTCTGGGAATTCAAATAGTTTTCTTGTATATGAAGTTTATTTATATTGTTATAGAAATTGAAGGCTTTGAAGGAATACCCTAGATAAATATCTAAATAAAATATCAGGAAACAATGATTTCTAACAGCAACATGTTTGAGGAACCAATACACAAAGAGAGACCCTATATGATGGATAAAGCAGAATGTCAATGTTCTCAAGATATGTAAAGAAAGTTGCCTTTTAAGGGAAGTAAAAATCTTCAAGGTGCTCTATGAATTAAGTCTCCTTAACTTGCAAGAAGTTCTGTTCCTTTATTGACATCTAGCTGAGGAATTTGGTCTTCCTCTGACAGTTGCAGGGGTCTCTTTAGGGAACCTAAGCAGGTTTAAATGTTATTTTGGAAGAATTATTATTTTTCTATTCCTTCTGTAATTGACTATGTAATTTATACAACAAAAAAATCTTGACATTAATTCATTTTAAATCAAAATAAAATAAATATGATGTCCTTAGGATACTAAATTACAGTCTTCTGGCATGTTGCAGTTTTTCTGCTTTTATGACAAAACAAGTAATCCTCTTAAATGAAAAATCTGATGAAATCTGGTAGATCTTAACAATTGTTTTCTTTTCAAAGAAACTATTCCTTTTCAACAAGCTGTGCTGAAAATATACATATTACTATTTCAGTGCTGTCCATACTGGTGTAACATTAATTCACCAGAGAAGAAAGGCCTGATTTACAGAAAATAAACCATTGTGCTAAATGGAGTGAATCATTAGTAGTGGTGAACCCTGAGGAGTTTCAAAGCTGGATCAAGATTGACTACTGAGAAAATGAGAGGAATATGGCTCCCTTCTTGACTAATTAATCAATGAAAGCTCCATGCCAGAGTTTTAAACACCACCACTGTGTTGAACAACTACTACACAGGCTATGTTCAAAGTCTTGCTTTTTAATGGTTGGGTTTTTTTCTCTGTTGTTCTTTATTTACTTATGCATTAGTGAGGCATTCAAGCCATTGCCTACAGTAGGGTGAGATAATCCCCTCTGTAAAACACAAAGCATTTTGAAATCTAAGGTGTATTTTTGTAGTATATCACGATTTCAGATCCACTGGTTGCAGTAGGTGGCTCTAAATCCTTACGCCACACGCAGGTATCAAATGCTAACATTGTCACTTGGAATATTTTTAGCCCATAACTAAATTCTGATTTATGTGGTTGCTGGTAGTAATCCAGCACCTAGCTATGTGGCTATGGTATTGTTTTCCTGAACATCTTGCATGAGGTATATCTTTGAAAAACAATGCAGAAACGTAAAGCATTTTTACATTGACTTCATACTCAATCTGTGGCATCCAAAATGTATTGAATCTATGAAAAAAAGTAATGTACAGTCCTGCACCTCCACGGAGAACCTGTGGTGTGTAGGAAAGATCAGATTTTCAGAGTTAGCACATATCACTGTAAATATGCACACATAGTAGGTTTCATATTCTGAAGGCACTTATTATTATTAGCCCCTCTTTTACTTCTACTCTTTGAGGAGTTCCAGGTAGCATGTTCTTCAAACCAGAAGGTAACACTCTCAATGTGACATAACCAGAGGCAAGGAGCAGCAGCACAACTGCTCCTTAGGAATCCAGGTCGATACAGGTTTTCAGCCAACTCACTGTACTTCCTCTCTGGGTTTCTGTATTCAGCAGGTGAGATTTCTACTTTCCGTATGATTTTCATTGCACTGTTTGAATTTAATTTTCAAAACAACTCGATAGGATGGGAGTAGTTAAAGAATCCAATTTATTCTCTTTCAATACCAGCATTCTGGTGAGAGACCTGGGATCTGATGAGATGCATCCAAGGGTTCTGAGGGAACTGGCATGTGAAGTGGTTAAGCCAGTATCCATGATATTTGAAAAGCAGAGATCAGTAACAAGTGGCCCTCCTCAGGGGTAGATACTGACACTGGTACTGTTTCTAACATCTCTGTTGCCACATGGACAGTGAGATTGAGTGCATCCTCAGCAAGTTTCCCAATGACAGCAAGCTGTGCGGTGCAGTCAACAGACTGGACGGAAGGGATGTCACCCAGTGGGACCTTGACAGGCTTGAGAGGTGGGACCATATGAACCTCATGAAATTCAACAAGGCCAAGTGTAAGGCCCTGCACATGGGTCAGGGAAATCCCAAGCATAAATACAGGCTGAATGATGAGTGGATTGAGAGCAGCCCTTCAGAGAAGGACTTGGGGGTGCTGATTAACAAGAAGCTCAACATGATCCAGTAAGATGTGCTCACAGCCTAACCATATCCTGGGCTGCATCAAAAGAAGCATGGCCAGCAGGTCAAGGGACTTGATTCTGCTCTGGTGAGACCCCACGGGGAGTACTGTGTCCAGCTCTGGAGCACCCAACACAAGAAGGACATGGATCTGTTGGAGCAGGTCCAGAGGAGGGCTACAAAGATGATCAGAGGTCTGGAGCACCTCTCCTATGAGGACAGGCTGAGCCACTTGGGGTTGTTCAGCCTGGAGAAGAGGAGGCTCCAGGAAACCCTTATAGCAGCCTTCCAGTACTTAAAGGAGGCCTGTAAGAGAGCTAGGGAGGATCTTTCTTTTTACAAGAGCATGGATGGGGCTGTGACCAACCTGCTCTAGTGGGAGGTGTCCCTGCCCACAGCAGGGGGTTTGGAACTAGATGATCTTTAAGGTCCCTTCCAACACAACCCATTCCATGATTCTCTGACTGTGATTCTTGAAATCAGGCAGAGTGGTCTCCAGATGTCTTTCCAGTGAATGGCTACCTAATAGCAGTGTCAAGCACAAAGTGGTTTCAACACAGACAAAGATGAAAGAAAGCAACCCAGGCTGAATGGATGGAAAGCAGTTCTTGCCATTTTTTTCACTTAACACTAGGGGCAACTTTCATCCTGCATTCATGTTCAAGTGTTATGCAATACATTTTTTTCCCCCAGCTTGAAGATAACCTGTGGGCAAGCTCTGATTTACCAAATAATAAATCTCTCAAAGTCTCATCTGCAAGCTATGTTCCTTCAAATAGATAACAACAGACCAAGGATTAGAAATCTTTTATCTTTTTGTTGCGCCTGTAGATTAGAGGTGATGTTGTCTTTTCTTTGTGTCAGGCCACTTGAGTCATTATGCTTCTAAGAAGACCATCAAAGAGAGAACTGCTACTGCTATAATATTAACTACATATGCAGGATACTTATGCAGGAAGCAGCATAAATTTACTGTAGTGTTATCAACTCAATAGAGATTTTCACTTACTGTAACATGATTTCATAGCATTAATGAGGTTTGTATTCATTTGGCTCACAGAAGTCACTAATACAATAGTTAAGAGTGATTCATCCACTTCCCATGCAATTATCTCTGTAAAGGAATTTTGCTATGTATATGATTCATTTTCCTATTACCTTACCACCTTGCATAATTCACAGGATGTTTATAATTTATACAGAATACTCTGAAATCAAATTATCAACATGGAATTAAAAACAACTAAGAACATACATTTCTAGAAGGGCATAGAGACTATCAAAATAAGTATTCTTAATTATTTGAAAACTAATGTTTAACTCTGTGCAAATATCTAAATTGCTGACAATTTCTTGATGACTAAAGAAACATTTGAAGTAGTAGTATTGGCTTCAATCTTATACTGGGAGTAAATTTTCTTCATTTTATTTTAAATTAACTTCTGGTTTATAATTTTTTGGTTTTGTTGGGGGTTTTTTGGTGCTTTTTTATTTTGTTTGTATCATTTGGTTTAGTTTGGTTGGCTTGTTGTGTTGTTGTTTGTTTGCTTTCTAAACAACATCATAAATGCCATACATGCTTCATAGAGTACATGCCTTCAGTCAGTCTGGTTATCTTAACATCAGCTCTGTTGACAGGAGAAATCATACACCAGAAATAAGGGTTAGTTCAGTGATTATTGACTGAGTGTATCTAGCTGGAATGAGGAGCATTACAGGGGATTACTGACGGTTATAAAGGTGAAGGCTACAGCAAACCATCTTGCAAGGTATTACTCCATTTGACTCTCCTCAAGATGCAGAGAACTCTTGGGGAATTTCAGCATGTAATTACCATCCTTTACAACCTTAAGAAAGAGATAATTTGCAAGAAGCCCAAATACTTCATAATGGACAGCTGAAGGACATTCACACCCCACGTCTCTGTAATAGGCAGAGGCATCCTTTTCACTAGAAGTAATGACCATATTAACAATGTCCACAGGACAATCTACTACTACATTTCAAATCTGTCTCCATCACAGAAAGTTTTTCCATGGCTTTAACGTTTTTCTCCCTCACCAATTTTCTAAAAGCTCATGTGAGAGGAAAGCACAGGAAAAAGTTCTAGGGATTTCTGTATCTTGTCGTAGACAGGCTTATCACATTCTCTAATAAGAAAGTGAAATGCCTACATGTCACTTGGAGCTTTTTCTCCTCTGTCAAACAAAAGTGCATTCTTGGCTCCTTGGGGAGTTCTTCTGTTTTCTGTTATGCTTCCAGATCAACACATCATCATAGGTCATGTTTTCTGTCAGCTGGAAATACAATCCAGAGACACCCTGAGGACTTACTCTCTTATGCAATGGACTTAAATGATCCAATGTCTTTGCAATAAGCATGGTATAAGTGTCCTAGTTTGTCTGCCAAGAGAGTATCCCGAGGGTGAATTCAAAGCTTTGCCACCCCTAAATGTTGTGCTTGTACTGAAGGTATCTTTAAAAACAAATGCAGTATGACCATACATTTTTGCTCAAGGTCAGAGACAATTCTGTAGGATTATTTAGAGGTTTCTTTTTACTGGTATATACATTAAGCTATTAAAGAAAAAGGTTGTGCTTACTCCTACACTAAGACTAAAGCCAAAGCACCTACACCATAGAGGCAAAGCATGTTAATCAAGATGCAGTGACCCTTTGCTTGCCTCAAACCCAGACATTTGCATATACAAGTACTGTCACTGCAGATAGCGTATAATCATTCTGTAACAACGTAGCACTGCGAGTAGTTGTAACCAGCAGGCACAGTTTGTTTGTAACGCACGGAAACATAAATATACAAATAACATCTACCCAAGAAAAATCAAATGGAAACTTTCAGGACACTTGAACAAGTGGGCTAAAGGAAAAAGTAGAAAAGTAAACTTGTCTAACTGCATGGGTAATTCTGTAATAGAAAATTAAAGAGAGGAGATATCAGACTGCACTAAAAGAAGTGCTGAGAAAATTTAGATATTTGTCAGATAAACCAGGGTCGATGAAATTCGCTTTTGAATGCCTTAGATAATGGCTGAAATTACATCAGAAAAGTTAACAATTCTTTATGAGAAGCCACAGAGGCAGGTGACAGAGCAAGGATCTATGTTTGAAAAAAGCAAGAAGCCAGAAGATTATAGAACTTCAGTTAACTTTAATTTCTTCTGTGATACAAGAACAATTAACCCAAATAGTCACAAAGACACAGCAGAAAACAAGGAACATGAATTACATAAAATAGGTGGCTGTTTAACAAGTGCCAAGTGTCCATGCTTAGGCAAGAATCCTCAGCTTTCTGAACATGGTTTAAGGAAAAAAAAAAAAAAAAGCTAAGCAGTATTTCTGAAGGAAAGGATCAAGGATTATGTAACATAACTCTTACAGAGAAAAATTAATGATTTCTAAATAGCAGGTTACTCTTAATGCGCGCTGTTCGTGTAGGAAAGATCTCACTTGCAGGCCTGTGTTCAGTTTAAGGCTCTGATCTTCAGTGAAGTTTTAGACGAAAAAAATCAAAATGCCTAGGGCTCTGGCAGTGTCACTGATGAGGAGAGGTTAAAAGAACCGAAATTATTCAGAGGTGAGAAGGATGAGGGATTATTCTGTATTAGTCTTCAAGCAGATTAAAAGCTGCTATAAATGTAAAGGCAATGAGATAATGTCTTCTTCTTTTTTTTTTTTTTCATCCATAATAGATATTGCAAAAAGTAGTGGCCATGATCTTCTGCTGGGATATGAGGCTGGACTATATGACCTTGATACGTCCATCCAGATCTATTTTCCTCTTAATTTTTGCATAGAAAAATAAACCACAAATGTTCACTGTATTACCTAAAGTAGGGAAATGGTTGGAATTTAAGTGCTTCAAATGTGGATTAATTTCCACAGAAAAAAAAAAAGTTGCAATGAATTGAGGAAAAGTAAAGTATTCAGGATAGTAATGCAAATAATTTTGAATGTTTGTACAAAATTAGTTACTTCTCTACATGTCTCTAAGGTCTGAACTTCTTTGTTAACCAGTGAAAACTGCATATCAGAAACTGGTGGCAGATGATGAATTCCTGTCTAGGATAAACACCACAAATCTGAGCAGCAGCATAAATTTTCAAAGGAAACTGCCAAAGATGAAAAGACACACCATTGTAAGATTTGCAGGTACATGTTTAAAAATTCAGAGATACAAGTTAGTTCACTGTCAGACTAGAGATATTAATGCATGTTGACAAGAATGGAAAGCAATATTGCAGGTCAAAGTGGAAGTCAAAATTACTGTTGTCAAAATGCCTTTTCCTTGTAAAGTCATCCTTCAAATAATTGGCTGTCATTTCTCCCATTTCAGTATAGTTTGTTGAAAAAACATTGGATTTCCATCTGAAAAAAAAAAGAGTTATGATCTTAAGCAGGAAAGAAAAACTTGTGAAGAGGTGAGAGGAATCAACTGCACAGGGTTACCAAAAATAAATTGTACTGCTTTTAAAAAATTGTGCTCATTGTTGATTTATTTATGATATACACACTATTCAGCTTTCTCTAAAAATCATGCTTGACATACATAATGACATTTTCAGATGCATTTTCAAACTAAAGCTTTAGTATAATTGGAATGGAAGGGCAAATGTTCTGTTCCATAAAATCAGCCTTCAAAATCTCAGTAGGCTGGATATGTCTAAAAAATCAAGCATTCTTTGCTAGAATATCTATGGTCTAGGCTGGTTTACACATCCTACAATGAAAATGCTCCTTTGAATAAGTGTGATTCAAATTAATACGCTCCATTCATGTAGCAAAGAATTTCTGGAATAAGTATCTTAGACTTGATATTCTCATTTATGTGCCTTTTTTTCCCATTTAGTATTGGGCTGCGTATACAAAGTGAAGCACGTGACTTTGAAAGAATGAAATATTTCAGCAAAATGGAAAAATAAACATTGAGCCTGGAAAAATTGTTCAAGCAACTGTTGAAATACAAAAAGATGTTGCCAAAATATTTTTGCAAAATGATGAATGATTCCTAATAGAGAGATTAGGAAAAGATGGGACTGCATTTGGATGTAATCACATAAAAACATTAGGGCAGAAGAGTCAATAACAGGAGTCCAAGGTTAATAAAATCTTCTGATGTAGAGCAGATATGACAGTTGCTGACCTTCTAACTGGATTCAAGCAGTAGTGCTCAAGGATTAAGGGTATGTCTAATAAATCACCTTGCACAAATATTCCTTTTAAAACAGAAAGATCCCATAATCTCCAAACAAAAGATCTAGTCCTCCGTGCCTTTACAGATATATTACAGGAGAGAAAAAAAGTCCTTTACTTTTATTAATAAAAATGTTTAAATGTTTGAAATAGAGATGATCTAACAAAAACAACCTGTGCACCCTGTTAGATAAACTATGGGAAGCATATTCAAGTTGAATGAAGATGACAAATCTTTATTGTCTTCTTTTGTCCATTGTTTTAATTAAATTGATAAATTGATCAAACCGAGTCCTCTTCAAACTAAGGACAACTTAATTGCAAAGAAAAAATTATGAAAACTGATTTAATCTTAACCTGATAATATACTATATTTAATCTGATAATATAACTAGAGCCAAATGGCATTAATACCACTGCAAAACTACTGATCCAGCCAAATAAACTACTTGAGCTAAAAAATAAGCATATGCATACTTTATAAACACTTTATTCTCCCCCCCCACACACCCACCCCCCCATCAAATTGGATCTTTAATTTTTTCTTATTTTGTTCTTTTTTTCTTTTTTTTTTTTGTTTTATGTTTT